>JAJHUR010097195.1:0-49385 GCA_027495735.1 Lutjanus campechanus
TCTGTGTATTTTGAGTGTGTGTGTGTGTGTGTGTGTGTGTGTGTGTGTGTGTGTGTGTGTGTGTGTGTAAGAATGTGTGTAAGAGTGTGTCTGTGAGGGCATGTTTAATGGTGTGTCATTTCATGTAGGGTGTGCATTTGTAAAGTACCAGAGCAACGCAGAGGCCCAGGCCGCCATCAATGCTCTGCATGGGAGTCGTACTTTACCGGTGAGTCGAGCCTACACACACACACACACACACACACACACACACACACACCTACACACACACACACAGAAAAACACATGGTCACGCATGTACTCAAACACTGACACATTTAGATGCTCCAAATACAGTCATTTAGACACTCAACATGGTGACTCAGCTAACAGTCTCCACTTCTCTTTTCTGTCCCCCCTCCTCCACACACACACACACACACACACACACGCATGCATGCACACACACACACACACACACACACACACACATTTTCAATCACACAATAGAGCATAAATGTTTTGTAAAATGTGCTCATCTTTTTTTTTTCCATTGTAGCTGATTTGTACTGTGGTTTGGTGCATGTTGACTAAATTAAAAGAACAACTAACTTAATGAGAAAAAGAGATATTTTATTCACTTTGGGGGACTTTTTATACACATTTTTACATTTTATTTTCATTTTTTGTCAAGTGACTAAGGCTGCTTTCACACTGCAGGCAAAAGTTGCTCATATGTGATTCAGATCTGTTTTTTCATGACGGTGTGAACGGCACAAGTTACATGGAATCAGATCCTTTTAATTTTGATTTGGTTCACTTTCATATGTTACAGATATGATTTTTTTTTCAATTCATGCAATGCTGCAAGACTCTTGTGGAAAGGTGCTGACAGTAGCTGATGACATCCTGAAATTTTGGATCAAATCTGTTTCTGTGAAGCCGTTCACTCCCCATCCACAAAAACATCTGTACAGAAGTAGGAGCCACTGCTAAAGAAAAAGCCAAAATTGAAAAAATCACTTTCTCTCTCACCATCCTCGTTCTGCAGAAGCCTTGAGAGGCAAGTGAAAAAATCACGTGATGCATTTTCTAAGGCAGATCTGATTTGTTTTCTCTCCTTTGTTTGACTTAAGAGCCTTGTTTTCATAAGTTAAGAAAAAGTAAGAATGACCCTGACATTTTTCTTACCTACACAAAAATCACCTTGTTTTCACAGATGAAAAAATAACTTTGAAAAATGACCCTGACAAGAATTTTTTTTTTCACCTGCAAAACAGTTTTTCGCCTACAAATCTTTTTCTCTATCTTCAAAATTGTTTCTTCTTAACCTGTTGCAGAAATGAAAAAAAAAATGAGGAAACTTAAAAGATTATCCTGAGCAAACATTTTTTCATCTGTTCTTAAGTTAAAAACACTGGAAAGAAAAAAAAGATCAGAGTTAGAAAATGGATCGCCAGATTCTTCTTTCACCCAACTCTCGGGGGGTCCGTATCGGCCTCGTTGTCATCTGCTCACAATTTCTTTGGCTTCCACCACAGATCAGCTTAAAATTTAAACTGTAAACACTGACATCAGTGGCCTCCATGTTCACTTCTGTATGTCACATCATGTGGTGTGTTATTGTTCTTTTGTGCATGGTTCAGGACTGTGACCAGTTCACACTGGAATCTGATAATGGCCACATTCAGAGCTACTGCAAAGACTTTTTAACTGGTTATGAAACAATCTCAGTTTAATACCGATGCCTCTATATGACCTACATAACGTTCCTGTTGGGTGCAAACCTCATATCTTTATGTTTTGACTTTTTAAAAAATATTTAAATCAATGCTATTGGTCATCCTTTATTCTGCCTGTGGGTTTTACAAATATTTAACGACTGAAAGTATTAAAAAGAGCTACTAACTTTGACTAAGCAGGCTGTTTCTGTACAGTTATTCTTAATGGCTGCTTGCCACAAACAAGCGTGTTTACATTTTCCCAGACAAAGTTACAGTGACTCATACGTTTTAGCCATTTAGAAAGAAGCAGGAGATATTTATTTAGATCATTTTATTTTTAACATTATATTTTCTGGTTATTATGGTGGAAAACGTACAGTCTTGCCCTGTTTTTTTGTTTAGTTTTGTGTGTTTTTAAGTATTTTATTCAGATATTTTTACCCTTTTTTGATGTCTGACAGTAGAGAACTGATAAAAAATGAGGGGCGACAGAGGAGGGATCATTACGTGGTTAGTGTCTGAGTGCTGATATTGTTTCTGACGCGGGGACTGACGTGGAGCGTGTCAGATAGATGGAGCTGTGAGTTTGAGTTTTCCTGTTTCCTCCGCAGGGTGCCTCGTCCAGCCTGGTGGTGAAGTTTGCTGATTCTGAGAAGGAGCGAGGGCTCCGGCGGATGCAGCAGGTGGCCTCTCAGCTGGGTGTCATTAGTCCCATGACCCTGCACCTCGGGGCGTACAACGCCTACACACAGGCCGTGAGCAACACACTCAACACACTCTATTGTTCACATGGACACTACCTCAGTGTTGCTGAGAGATCTACACTAACCCAATGTCTGTTTTAATTTAGTTATTTCAAGGAACAATTGTGATAATCAGTTAATTGTTTTGAGTCATTTTTATAAGAAAAAACGTCCAAATCCTTTGATTACGGTGTCTTTAATGTGGATATTTTTTTGGTTTCTTCTTTGGGTTGTCGACAAAACAAGACATGTAAGGACATCATCCTGGGCTTTATGATGACAGTGATCAACATTTTTTGCCATTTTCTGACACTTTATGGACCAAACAACTAATCGGCTAATTGAGAAAGTGATTGAAAGACTAATCAATAATGAAAATAATCTAGTTACGGTTACGGCCCTATGGTAAATCTACAGTGGAATACAGTAAAAAAAAAAAGTCTGTGAAGAACAATTACAAGATTGGTGGTTGGTCCATAACAAAACTGCCAACATAAAAACAGTCCGTGGTGCAAAATAAAGCTGTGAAACTGTGAATTAACTGATGTTTTCCTGAAGCAGAGAAAAAACTATTTCACTCAAAATATCCTCCAAGAAAAGATACAAAATTAACTTTCTGGCAAGCAAACCGTCCTCAATGTGATATGCTCCATGTGTTTCTAATAGAAGAGTTTTAATGTCATACTGGATGATTTTTACTAGAAAAATTGCAATTTACAATGTAGAGTAAAGCCACATTACTGCTCTCGTCGTTGCTAATTGACCGTTTACTGCAAATGGTTTCAGATTTGGCTCATTTAAAGTTGTTCAATTTGTGATGCTTAAGGAGGCCTGACAGCATTTTTACTCATCATGGATGTGTTGATTTATAGTGGCACTCTATACTTCAGTAAAAAAAGTAAAAAAATAAACTTGCTCACCATTTTCAAAAACCACACAAAAGCGTCTAATGTATCATTACCCTGATTTGTCCACAATGGCAGACTGTGAAGATCATGAAGCATCTAGACAGAGCAAAGAAAGTGTGAGTCACCGAGGACAGTTGGTCTGTCTCTGTTGTGCTGCAGCGTGCAGAGATGCAGCCTTCAGCTATATTGACTGCTGATTAAGGCTCAGACTGGAGCCATTGCAATTACATTAAACACGTTCGATTTTTATGACTAAGTCCAGTTATTTGAGCTAATTAATAATGGAAATCTGTAAGTGTGTCTGTCTACAGACTGTACAAGTCTTCTGGTGTTTCTCTACCCTACCAGTCTTGTGGTGTAACAGATTACATGCAACAAGGTCATGTAATTAGGATACAAAATAAGAGTAATGGTATTCTGTTACAGTTAAAAAAATACATAATGTGGTTACAGACACATTTAGTAAAAATCTTTATATTATAAACTGCTAACATTAGCTACACACAAAACATGAATGTTAGCTACACAGAACATTATATCATTCTAAACAAATTCACCATATTTGGTATTATGATAATCCAGAAGTACTGGAAAGTAATCAAGTTACATTACTTTACTGTTGTAATACTTGGAGTAGGTTACTGCCTACATTCCCTAAGAGATAATTGGTCATTATATCAGAATAGATTTTTAAAGTAACCCTCCTCCCAACCTTTCACTCTACGCACTAAAACACAGACAGATCTCTCTAAACGTAAACCTCCCATCAATCATGACCCCTCTGTCTCCTTATGTCCTCCAGTTGATGCAGCAGCAGGCCCTGGTGGCGCAGTCGGCCTACCTCTCTCCTGTTGCCACAGTGGCGGCGGTTCAGATGCAGCAGCTCGCCGCCCTCAACCCCAGCAGCATCATTGCCACGCCGATCGCATCCATCACCCCCTCCTCAGGTAATGAGAGGCAGAGATGTCTGGCCCCGGCCGGCCTTGATTAGATTTCTGCTTGAAATATGAGGACAGATACGCACGGAGCAGTGGACCTGAGAGGACAAAACAACGAACATCTATTTTGGAGTTTTTCACTTTTTCAGTCTGTCATGATGGTAGCCATGTTAGCTTTTAAATTTGAGGAAGAAAAGACGGTAAAATGGTGTGTGAGTTACAGTTCCTACATCCTGCAAGTGCTTGGATAGTCTCTATATTGTATCCAGATTAATCTTAACGAGTTACAGAGTTGTAACCAGTTAAAAAATAAACTTGGCATTGCTCTCTGATGTAAGAAAAAATTTAATGTACTTTATTTATCAGTTGACTTGCAGATTATTTCAAAATCATCTGCATATCTCATATATCTGCAATAAGTAATAACTGATTTATTGTCTGGGCCCTTGTCTGTATTTGTGCTGCTACACATTTTAATGGGCTTTTTAATTTCAATTTATTGATGTATGTTACATAATAAATAATGACAGTTTCCCAAAAGAGTTACTTGAGCCCAAAGCAGCCAAAAATCTCAGTATTCAGAAGGAAATTTAGAATTATATGATACAGAGATAAGCAGCAACTGTAAACTAATGAAACTTTCAACAGCAAACGGACAGTTTGTGAGAAATGTACACAAATCTATTATTTTTTTTATTTATTCCCATGCATGCTCTAATCTTAGTCAGCGTTCCTCTGGCAGCGCACGCCATAGGCAGGAGACAGCTTTTACTATGTTTATAGGGACATGTCGTCACCAGCCACTTAACAGGTTATGAAACGATCTCAGTTTCATACTAATGCCTCTAAATGGTCAACATAAGCCAACAAGACCATCAGCAAAAATGCTGTCTGTATATATACAGTTTTTCTTAATCCCTGTCACTGGGTCAGATTCTCCTTGAAGTCAAAGCAAACGATTTTTGGCACACACTTGAAGAGCCTATGTTTACATTTTACCAGCTAAAGTTAGGTGGTGACTTTTCTTTGGATACTTTTGATTTTGATGTTATGGTTTGTGGTTATACCTGTGGAAACGATACTGCTTTTGTCCACAGGGGCTTCTAAAATCAACATGGAAGTTCCTAGAAACTTAAGCTTTAATTTTTCATTTAGCTCCATCATTGGGTCACAACTAGAATTTTTGTTTTGTGACAATTAACAAATGTTAGCATGTTAAACTAAGAAGGTGAGCATGGTAAATATTACCTGTTAAAGGTGCCCTGTGGAGTTTTCTTGTAAATAAACAAAAGTTATATTTACAATGAGTTTTACTCACCAAAACACATCATCTTGTGTGTACCCTGGATGTCAAACAGAGGCATTGAGTCAATTTCCTTCCTCATAAAATATTTACAAAGCTCATTTTTATCAGTATTTTAAATCGTTTCTTAGCACAGTACGGCCACCTGTAGATCCAGGGACAATTCAACCCAAAATCAAAAACATGTTTATCTTGTACACCACAAACCAAGTGCCATGTAGTGCCATTATATTTGAGAGAAGGCAGACATCTACACAGCAACTCACATCAAAACAATCTAGATTAATAAATAGCACTACAGGCCAGAGGAAAAATGTGTATGTTTGATTTTGGGGTGAACTGTGCCTTTAAACCATTTACAGCTTAAATTATAAAAATGCTCCATAGTGCTACTAGAGGTCAGAAACTCCACAGGCTACCTTTAACATCAGCATATTAGCATTGTCATTGTGAGCATGTTAGCATGCTGATGTTAGCATTGAGCTCAGGGCTCATTTAGCTGTACCAAAGTACATCCTCTCAGAGCCCTTATCCAATTATTATATTATTTATTATTACTAAAAAATGGAAATAAAATATTTTTCTGCAGAAAGACAGTATATGTAGGTATTAAATTATGTTTGTATGCTGTTAATTCAATTCATTAAAATAAAAAGAAATGTCTTTAATGTGTCTGCAGGTACCAGCACTCCACCCTCCATCGCAGCCACACCTGTGCCTGCCCTGCCTCCACCAATCGCAGTGAACAGCTACCCCTCTGTGCCAGCCCCACCCAACGGCCAATCAGCAACCGAAGCCCTGTACACAAACGGGGTTCATGCCTATCAAGGTACAGCCACTAACAACATCCTTCAGGGCAGAGAGTAAAGATCAACTGTGCTGCTGTCAAAAAATATTCCTCCACAGATTCACAGGGTTCCTCTGTTGATGTGCAACAAGGACGGTCTAATTAAGAGGAAATGAAATGAAACTAAAGCACTAAATGTTATCTGGAGCGTGGTGATGTGCCCCAAATAGCATTTAGGAGGTTTTGTGTGTGTGTGTGTGTGTGTGTGTGTGTGTGTGTGTGTGTGTGTGTGTGTGTGTGTGTGTGTGTGTGTGTGTGTGTGTGTGTGTGCGCATATAGCAGTTGGTGACCATGTGTTTACTTTGCCACAGCTCAGAGTCCTGTCCTGGATCCCCTGCAGCAAGCTTATACAGGCATGCAGCATTACACAGGTGAGCCTCCAACTGTGTCCAGTATAACAGAGTGACAGTGACATAAACAGACATTTATTTATTTATACCAATGCATGTACTTGTCTTACTGCTGCTACTGATAATACTGTGCATATACAGTTTGAAGTCGTGTTTGAAGAGAAAAATGAAAATTTCCATTAGGTTCAACCTGTTTTCAGATATACATATAATCTTAAAAATATAACATTTTAAATGAAACTTGACAGCTGACAGCTTGGGCCGTGTTAGAGAAACATCCTAACTTGCAAATCCAAATGATCAAATTACCAAACTGTTTGGTAACCATGGTAATTTGGGTTAGCACCTGATTAAGGAAAAAATATTACAGATGTCTGTAATCTAACTTAAGATAGGAAATGTGTACACACAAGCATCCTAACTTCACAAAGTTTAAATAACCTCCCCTAATTTTAGGATAACCATTTAGAATAACTGTCTAAACTTTTACTTTTCCACCTGTAGTTGTGGCTAACTTGTTAACTTGCTAACTGCAGCTAACAGGAGTGTTCACTAACGATATCTAACAATAGCGTTAGCTCACTTGTTTAATTGTATAGCTGCTCATTTATTGCTTTTACACAATGGATGCTGGACACAGTGGAGTGTTGGTTGTTGGGTAACAGACATAAAAGTTGATATGCGATGCTGGATTGAGTATTTAGGATTTCCTAACCTGAGATAAGATAGGATTCCTAAAGTTAGTCAGGATTTGCTCTGTAATACATATTAGACTTTTCTTAACTTCAGACTTAAGATATGATCTTTGTGGCCCATGCACCTCAATACTTTTTTTAGTTTTAGTTCCTAGAAATAACCTTTCAGTCTGTGTAACTGGAATGCAAAACAGCTTTATGTAACATAATGGAATGCAGCTACATTACCTTTGCACTCCACGGCTACCCAACACTGCATGTGTAAAATAGAGATTCACATCCAAAGTCAAAACATGCACATATATTACAAATGTAAATAAACTGCAGCTCTATAGAATGACTCAGGCATCAAAAAATATATGCAAAACATCTCCCCGTTTTAGCAAATCTGTAGGTGGGAATGCCGCTCTGTCAGATGTTGTTTTTGAGGAAAAACTGATTAGTTTGCAGTCTCTGTCTGCCTCACCGCTGCACTCTGCTCACCTGCTCCTCCTCTCCATCAGCCACCTACCCCGCTGCCTACGGCCTGGTGGGACAGCCGTTCCCCCACCAGCCCACACTGGTGGCCCAGCAGCCACAGCAGCCGCAGCAGCTGCAGCAACGAGAAGGTAAACTCAAAGAGCACGCATGTGGGTTAATCATATCTTAGAGGCACGTTCCAGTGGTTTTGTATGTTTTAGCCCATTTACCATAAAACACACATATTTTATACCACAGATAACCTTTTTGCAAACACTGCTGAGTTCAAGGTATCAGCTGGGGCTTTTGTATGATACGAAAATACATTAGCAGACTTTTAGAGCTTGAATTACATAATTTATAACAGTGAATATCAAATCAGCATTAATCTTTGTCAAACCTAGGGCTGCCATTAATAATTATTTCCATTACTCACAGCACTATACAATTTTTTTCAATTATTTGATATTAATTTAGTCAATAAAAGAGTCCAAAAACCCCAAAATATTCGATTTATGATGATATAAAACTGAGAAAACCAGCAAATCCTCACATTTGAGAACCAGCCGGATAATATTTAAGGTTTTTTTTTTGCTAAAATTCTTTAAATGATTAAACAAATGATAAGATGTTGCTAGATTCATTTGCTCTTGATAGACTAATCCTTTCAGCTCTTATCAAAACTACATTATTGTCATGACAATACTGTCATAATGCAGTGCAGACTTACTTAAACTGCATAACAAAGCAACGATTATGCAACACTGACAAAAATGAATGCTGACGTGATGTTCACTGGACCGCGTTACACAACAATCTGATAACTGATCTTCATTCCAGATAACAGAATTAAAACCAATGGCTGCCTGCAACTGGAAGAAAAATACACTGACATATCTAACCTTATATCACATGCACTCAAAATGATAATCAAAAATATTAATCAGAAATGATCTATATTTAAGAAACTTTGCTAACACGCTGATATGGTCTGTAGAAGAAAGTTGTATAAAATAATGCTTTGCTTTCTCCTCAATAATCGGTGTTGAAGACAAATATGGAGGCATTATAGTAACTTCTTGTTACTGAATTTAGTCATTTCTCTCATGTTTTTTAAAGAAACAGTTCAACCTTTTAAGAAATATGCTTTTTTTGCTTTTCTTTGCAGAGACATAGATGAGAAAATTCTATATGATAGATACGTAGCTGGAGCCTGGAGACAATTGACCCTTCTTAAGTCCTGCCCCTTGTCACTCTGTGCTCCAGTGACAGTTGAACAAGCTTTGTTCCTCAGTCAACTTTCTCTGTTCCTGTACTTAGATAAGCTCTGTGCTAGGCTTGTCTATGTATGTTGAAAAGCAAACCACATTTTGAGGATGGTTGAAAGACGTTGCTGGGGGACCTGTTAAAGAGACGTAAAGGGTCAATCTTAAATTAGCTAATGTTAGCAAAATGCTTGCAAACTAGCTAGTTAATCTACACAAATCATTAGCAAGCTTGCTAGCTAACTTCAGAACCAACCCTATATGTCGCTTTAACAGGAAAAGGAGAAAGTTGACTGAGGTACCAAGTTTGCTCAACTGTTACCAGAGCACAAAGTAAAGAGGGGCGGGACTTAGGAAGGGTCAATTAGCTTAGCTTTGCATAAACGGTGAAAGTGAAAGGTAGTAATATCCACCTACCAACACTTCAGAACCAGCTTTTCAGGTTCCGAACCAGTTTATTTTTTGTTTAAATGGTTAAAATTTTGGTTGAAATTTGGTTTCAGATTAGGTGTTTGAACCAGAAGGACCCCAGTTGCATGTTGGGGTAAAAAGCCTGTATGAGTGCTGTTAGCAGATTTAATAACCTGCGGACTTTGCAAGGCAAGCTAAGCTAACCAGCTGGTGGGTGTGGATTCATATTTATTGTACAGAGTGGCATCAGTCTAACTCTCAGTAATAAAACTAGCAAAAAAATATTTCCCAAAATGTTGAACTATTCCTTTGAATGGCTAAATACTGCATGTTTGTTTTTATGTTCTGCTCTATTGTTCTACTCTGCCTTTGTGTTTTGTTTTTTTCTTTTTTACTTAGCTGTTCTGTCAAGTAATGCTCCTCTGAGTAAATAGAAAATGTACTATAATTGTGGCACATGGTGTTGTTATTCGCATTAGCTCAACTTTGAGTGTTTTTGACTGCAGTTTTCAGGGATCACCTGTTTTGACTCGCCGTGTCACGTCTGTGTTGTCGTGACTCTCGTCTGTTTGTGCACAGGTCCCGAGGGCTGCAACATCTTCATCTACCACCTGCCACAGGAGTTCACCGACTCTGAGATACTGCAGATGTTCCTGCCCTTCGGAAACGTCATCTCTGCAAAGGTCTTTGTTGACCGCGCCACCAACCAGAGTAAATGCTTCGGTGAGTCACTGTGACGGTGATGTGTGTGATATTTATTGTCGCCTTGTGGCTTTTAGAGACGTTCTTTTTTATGTGAGAAACACTGTGTAATTTTGCCTTCATTTTATGGTTGTCCCCTGAAAGCCAAAGATTTGAATCATCAGTTGGAGACCCCTCGATCAACTCAGACTCTTCTGGTGGAGCAGTTTTGCTTTTTTTTTGGCAGTTTGCATTACAATAACAGGATAAAATAGATAGAAGCTTATAAAAATGCACAGGACGAACGTTTCAATGAGGAATTATAAATAAGGGGAATCATAAATATATTTTACATTAGCTGGTGCAGTTATTTAAAAAATCCTTGTAAAATCATGCTCTGGTGGTTCACCGATGAGACAAGCTGGAAGCGAGTGGTTGGTGAACAAGTTCCAGCTCTCATTTTTTATACGCGTCATTGTACACAGAGCAGTGCAACAGCACGGCAGCTGTAAACTTTATAAACCAAAGTCTCAAAATCACCGCAAACCACAGAACTAACTGTGGTGGACGAGGAGAAGAGTGACAGAAATGGTGTGAGAGTGACGTGCTGTCAGCCACGTCACCACAGCGCACCACAGAGTCCACAGGGCAGGTGATGTTTGTTTGTGCTTGTTTCTGCCACCTGACAGGTTCAGATTGTTATTACAAATGTCAGATAATGTAATGGAGAGAGAGACCTTTTTTAGAGAATTGGATACGTTTTATTTAAGCAGAAACAGCCGTTTTATTGCTCTCGCTAAACTAACCAGACGCTCTTTTAAAAACTATAATTTCAATGTCATCATGGTCAGCTTCATTCAAACTCAACAGAAACAAAATAAAACTCACCAGAAACGTCTTGGTTTGTCTTTTTACTGTTCCAACAATCTCCATCTCTGGTCTGGTCGAAATAAAACCTTAATTCACTGTGTGAAGGAGAGCGACACGTGCAGGGCAGCAGCCTGTGGAGAGAAGCTCTGTGGGGCACTGATTTTATAACTGATCTATTAGACGAGGATGTACACTTTTACTTTGTCTGACTGTGTGAAAACCATTAGTCTTCACATTACAAATGAAGAAGAAAGGTGCTAAAATGAGACTTACTGGTAAAATATACTCATCTAGGCTGATATAGTGGTTTATTGTGGTTCACAGAACTGGAAAAAGCAAATCTCGACTATTTGTATTGCACAGACAAATCTAATTCGGCTGAAAAAAATCTTAGTCTGGGACATCCCTACTTAATTTACTTTTTCCCTGTAAATGATGCTTCTATTGATGCACCATGAATGTTTGACATGCTTTCATTCTGTCACTTCCTCCTCAGGTTTTGTGAGTTTTGACAACCCATCCAGTGCCCAGACTGCCATCCAGGCCATGAACGGCTTCCAGATCGGCATGAAGAGACTGAAGGTGCAGCTGAAGAGGCCCAAGGATGCCAACAGGCCTTACTGAAGGAGGTGAGTGATCGTATATTGACGTGTTTGAGGAGGTGGGGAGGGCTCGGGGAGGGATTGATAGGCAGCTGGAAATGTGTCTGGAAGTTAAAGAGACAGAGTGGATGTAATTGGGGGGCTCAGTGCTTAAATGGTTGTCTTTCATGTGGAACTGAAGAAGTCAATAACCCTACAGTAGATTAACTTTAATGAGTTGGCAGCGCTCTGAAAATACCATCAGTTTGAAATAGACTGTGTAAAAGTGGCTCCATCTTTTTTTGCTCATTATGTAGGGGCAGTTTTATTGAGAAGCAGATTTTTTACTCTGTCTAACCAGTGTTCTGTCGCAGGGTTGAATGTTACAACTGCTGTTCGTCATTAATTTTTTGTTTTTACTTTTCATTTTATTGTTTTTGTGCTGTGCCATATGTGCCATTTTTCCTGAAAAAAACAACATCACACCACTCTCAAGACTGTCCCGTCCATACATATATCGTGGAGACGTGCGTCGCTATGGCTACGGTTGCCTAGCAACCGCTAAAACCTCCCCCCCTTCTCCTTCTCACTGCGTTGTAAGTTAATTGGCCTGTGTTGGTTGCTGTGGCGATATTGCCTGTGATGGTTGCCATTAGCAATTTTTATTTTTGGGCCGTTGCCTTGATTCACCATGCTCCAACTGCATGGCGGGTTACTGTGGCGACCATGAACTGTGTTTGGTGCGTTGTGAGTTTCCTCTTATTATTTTGTCCTGGTTTTAATCCTTGCAAACAATGATCAATAACTGTCACTTTACCTCAGCATCTGTAAGTAACTGATTATCATGACATGCTGTTTTTTTTTAAGTCCTCTAAAAAGCTTCAAAGCTAAGAGCTAAATTAGCCATCAAAACATGGATCTATTAGGACTTTTTCCTTTTAGACGTTTTGGTTTTTGATTAGTTTCCTTTTTGTTGTCTGTCATGATTATCATTCTTACACATTCCCTCTGTTTAGTTGGTTGGTGTGGTAGTTTTCGGTGAGTGCGGGGTTTTTGTTTGGTTGTAACTCAATTCCAAGTGACGTCGTGCCTGAACTTTGTTTGGTTTTTGTGAGACTGAAAATGTATTTTGAACGTGCCCCTGTAAATGGTTGACAATATAGTATTTGTATGTGAATGACTGTGTGTGCGAGCGTGAGATAACCAGAAGGTGTGTGTGTGCATTTATATTTGTGTGCGTGTGACTGTTTTGTTATGACTAGATGTGAAAAAATGTTCATGTGTAATTGAACGTGTGAGTGAGTGTGTGTGTGTGTGTGTGTTGTACCAACTGAGACACTAACCTGACTTTAGAAGGTTTTGGGTAAAGCTGTTTGGTTCCTGTGACACGTGCTGCTGGCTGAGGAACTGCATTCCTCTGTAGGAATTCTGGGACATAAAACTCATAACAAAAAATACTAATCATATTCAGATAACATCCACTTCACATTAACATTAATAAAAAACACATGAGGTGTCTTATGCACAGGGTATCTGCTGGTGTGTGTGAAAAGAAATCAATTAAACAACAATGAATTGTTACATTAAAGGGATAGTTCAGATTATTTAAAGTGGGGTTGCAAGAGGTATTTATCGATAATCAATGTATTACCTACAGTTGACACGCCACAGTTTAGTGAAGCAGGGAGGAACACCAGCACAGAAGCTAAGCAATGAACTGTTGTGGACAGGGTCAGCAGCAAAACATCCACCTAAAAACAAAGGACCACCAAGATAAATCAATATCACTTTAAGTGTACGCTATATTTAGAATATTTTCCATTGGCAAAATCAGTAATTTTACTTTGCAGAACACGAGTTGCTCATGTACCGCTGCCTCGATTGGTTATTTTGTGATTTTGATGTTTTAAAAGGTCACACAATAACACAAAGAAACTAACCGATTGAGGCAGTGATAGATCTGCAACTCCTGTGTTCTGAAAGATTAATTTACTGATTTCACCTATGGGTGAGAGTGATATTTGGCTCTTAAAATGGTGGTTTTCCATCAGAAAGAGCTGACGAGCTGGCAAGGTAAAGCAGTGAAACTATTCTCAGTATAGTGTACACACTGATACTGATTTAGGCAGACCTTTTTTAAAGAGGCTAACGTACCTGTTCTTGCTGACCCTGTCCTCAGCAGTATGTTGCTTACCTTCGTGGTAGACCAACAACCACGTGTTCTGCGAGGTAAAATTACTGATTTTGCCAGTGGCATGGGGGCAAGTGGACAGCATCTACTGTAGGTAATACCCTGACATTCGATAAGTACCTCAAACAACCCCTCTTAAATAATCCAAATTCTCCCTTAAATTGTTTTCTATAATTTGAAGGTGTTATACAAAGTTTGTACAAAGAGATTTTTATCATCTTTCTCTGAAAGATTTTTCTCTCTTAAACGTAGCATCACCTAAGCGAATAAATACATTTTATGTTTTATTAAAAACCCCTTAACATACAGTTTTCCCTATTTCCCACCTTATGTATCACTAAAGTCATATAGTTATACAAATATATAAAGTTATCTTAAAGCTATATGTTTTTTTGCATGGATGCATGATTTGTTGAAGATAAGAGATGAGATCGAACTTTATTAATCCCAAACAGAGCTGCAACCACTAGTTGATTCACTGATTAGAAAGAAAATTAGTTGCCAACTATGTTGAAAATCAATTAATCATTTCAGTCATTTTTCAGGTAAAAATGTCAAACATTTGCTGGTTCCAGCTCCGTACAGATAAAGCTTTGCTGCTTTTCTTTGTCATTTATGATAGTAAATGTTGCTTCCATCTTTTGATATTTTAATTACTAAACAATTCATTTATCAATCAAATCAACAGATTAAAAGATAATGAAAATAATCATCAGTTTCAGCTCAAATCCCGGAGAAAATTCTTGTTCCAAAGATTGCTCAAAAATTACGCAACATATGAAGAAAAACAATAGAGTAATAATATAGTGTGTATAAGTGTAGTGGAGTAAATGTGAAGCCAGTGCCTGATAAAATAACAATGACAGAAGACAAATTTAGTAAAATAAGTAAACTAAAATAAATTAAAATAGAAAATTAGTATTGGCAATGAAAGGTAATAAAAAAGTAATATTGCAAATGATATTTAATAGTAATATAGCACATGAGGTTGACAACATAATATTGCACATTATACTGAAGAGGAATGTAGCATATTATATTGAAAAATACATTTTGCACAAGCTATTGATGTTATTGCTTTCAGTGTCTGTAGGAAAACGTAAGATTATTTAATTTTTTTTATATCTGTTATCTTCTTTTTAAATAAAATAAATGAGCGGGTTTGAACTAAGTTTAACAGTTTGTAATGACTGAATGGCTTGTTAAGGGGTTTTATTTATTTATTTATTTTTTACCAGCAGATGCTCTGTTTTGCAGCAACTCACATCACAACTAAACTATTTGATTTAAAATCCTCCCTGCGAAACTACAGTTTGGTGAAGGACACGACTCTGAATTTCATTAGAATAAATGTAAAATTATCTCCCCAGAAAATTGGCGAATTTATCCCCACCAGAATTCCTACTGTGCATGTTCTGAATTAATTTGCCTGCCAAAAGAGATGACAAACTATTTTCTAAGAACGTGCATACACTTGCAGCAGTATGACTGTCACTATTTGAGTTGCATGGACACTAGTTGATTACTGTGACTCCCCCTGAGGCATCAGTGCAAGCAGTGTGTATTGCAGACACCACTCCACTTCCAAAGTCTTAAATGTATGTGTTTGATTGCTGTGATTTGGTTTAAAAAAATGCTCTGTGCTCTCTTTTTTTCTCTCTCTCTCTCTCCTCTTCTTCTTCTTCTTCTTCTTCTTCTTCTTCTTCTTCTTCACCTCCAGGAAAACCTAAGAGTTCAATCAAGAAAACCACTTGGGATGTCCCAGCCTTTTTTGGTTGTTTGACCAACCATATAGCACAGGAGCAACACTTCACAAAAAGCAGTAACACGTGTATGCGCTTACAAAAACTACAACAGCAGCAGCAGCAGTAATATCAGCAACAAATACATCTACAGAATCAGCATCCACAATATCTGAAGTGCTCCAGATTTCCTATCATTCCACAGCTGGATCCATTTATATTATGTACATACTCTATTGTCGGCAACAAGATCTACATGTTAAGAAAAAGCATATCACTGATGTTATTCTACTGAACAGGGTTCTACTGTATAGTGTGATTTGTGGTCTATGGCGTTAAGAGAAGGCCAGTCTGCACAGTCGGAGGCAAAAGAAAATACTATTCTGTATGATTACCATTGGTAATATTGTTATGTAGAGTTAGTTTTATTATTTATACGTAAATTAAAAACATGGGGTAATTAAACAGGAAGAGAAATGGATTTCCTCTCACTGACTGTACATACCTTGGTTTTCAAAAATGGAGTTAAAGGACTTCACGAGTCAAGATTCTCTGCTGCCACTACTTTTCAAATTAACAAAGCGGAAGGAAGGGCTGGGAATTTTTCTATCTTGATTTTTTACGTTTTAATTTATTTGGTAATCAATTTGATGATGGGGGGAGATGTGACAATTTCTTTTTTAATTTAAGAAGACGAAGAAAAAAAAAGAGGATTCCTGTGGTCTTCAAGACAATGAACACACTTATTATAGAGTTTTTAATTACATAAATGTACCTATGGAAGTAAAAAAAAACAAAACATAATGTTTCTTTATTTATTCTCTACAATCGCTGTTTTAAAACATATGTCTTTAAAAGAAAATAAAGTACAATTTAGAAAAAACATGTGGATGTGTGTATCTTTCTTCAGCACTGCAGACCAAATGTAAATTAAAATGGCACTTCTTTTGTTTCATTTCTTTCAAATAGACAGCAGGTTTAGGTTAGAGGTTTGTGGCGTTTGATCATAAATTATCTATCCAGGGGAGTTTGCTGCTCTCTATAGGCCTGAAGAAGTATTGAGGAAAGTGGAAAACATCTGGCCTCCAGAAGCAGTGACATTTGAACCTGTGGATCAAACTTACCAAGACGTACGTGAAGAAAATAATAAAAATACTTTTTGTGTTTTTATTGGGGCTGTTTATTGGGATCATTGGTGCGTTAAGTAGATAACTCTCATTATAACAGCACATAATTGTGTTCAGTCATTGATAATCCTCTGCCTGCGAGCTCCTATCATGATTTTTTGATGACACTATGTGTATAAATATCCAGCTCAGATATGACGAGGATGGAAAAAGCTGAGGTGTGTAACCACAGCTGGGGAGTGTAATTCGTCTGTCTGCCACAGGATTTTGGGTTTGGTCTGATGAGTCCAAACACGCCTCGGCCTTCGTCGGCATGCCAGGGTGTATGAGGAGTGATTAATGCCACACGCACAGACGTTGTAGGACGAGGAGCAGAGATCTGATGTAGCAACAAGTTGCTACTCTGTAGACACTGCTGTTGAAAAGAGGAGATAAAACAGCTGCAAAATACTGTAGCTTGGAAATTCTAATTAATAATTAGGAAATATTAGATTGAATCATTGCAATTTGACCTTCAAAGCATCATAAAGGCGTCCCTTCTGCAACTCTTTAGAAATTTCTGATACCAAACATGCAGCGTACAGGCTACTCTCTTGTAAATATTTTCTGAAAGTGCCCGAGGGCTGTGAAATCTAATAAAATTGGACCTGGCTCAGCTTCGGTCTTGGTTACAAGCGCTATTGTCTGTCTGAACATGCCCGAAGAAAACAGCTAAAACTGTCACTATAATAAGAGTCACTCATTTAGTTTAGTTATTAAGGTTACTGGAGTTACAAAATTAAGTTGAAGCCTGATAATATTCAAGCAAACACTTTTCACAGAAAACACTTTTTCTTACTTGGTGAATTTCTGAAAACATATAATTTGCAAAATATTAACACATGCAATGATGGAAGAAATGTTCAGATCTTTTACTTAAGTAGCAATATCACACTGTAAAAAATACCCTGTTAAAAATAAAAGACCCTGCATTGAAAATGTTACTTTAAATTTAAGTTAAAATATCAAAAGTAAAAGTACTCATTTGGCAGCAGAATGGCCCCTAACACTGTAATGCTACCATATCATATACTTTAGTATTTGATTATCATTACTATCGCATTACTATTAAAGGGTTAGATCAGGTTAGTGTAGCTACAGTAGATAGCAGTTAATATGCCCAGAGTTTTGAGAATCAGGAATACTGGTGGAAGCCATGCAATGCACTGCTGTAGGGTCAGCAGCAAAATGTATTTTATCCACCTAAAAAAACAATATTAGTTGAAGTGTACACTATATTTAGAATATTTTCATTGCTTTACCTTGCAGTCAGGCAGCCTTTTCCAACAGTAAACTACAGTTATTTTAAGCCAAATATTGCTGTCTCCAAACACACCAAACTCCACTGGCAAAATCAGTTAATTTTCCTTGCAGAATGCAGGAGCTGCCGGTTTACCAGTGCCTCGATCACTTGTGTTTTAAAAGGTCACACTAACATGAACTAACTAACTGATCAAGGCAGCGACAGACCAGAGCTCTGCAAGGTAAAATGACTAATTTTGCCAAATGAGTCTGTTTGAGCAAGAGAGAGCAATATTTGGCTTATATACTGGTGGTTTCCCATTGAACAAGGCTGTCTGACGGCAAGATAAAGTGTTGAAAATATTCTAAATATAGTTTACACTTAAACTAATACTGATTCTTTTAGGTGGGCCTTTCTTTGGGTGGCTTAAATACATTTCATACTGATCCTACCCACAGCAGCACTTAGCTTCTGTGCTGGTAGTCCTCTCCGCTTCTCCACATGAGGGTCGATTGCCATACTCTAAATTATACACTAGCTATGGACAGCCCCACTTCAGATAATCCCAACTATCCCTTTAGCAATATATCAATTTGAAAAAGTCATTATAGATTTTCTGTGCAAAATATTAGTTTGTAATTTAGGTTAATTTGACAGATAAATGTAGTGATATATTTGCCTGTGAAATGTTGTGGAGTAGAAGTATCAAGTGGCTTAAAATGGAAATACTCAAGTAAAGTACAAAATTGTCTTTATGGACAGTGCTTGAGTAAATGTACTAATAGCTTCCACCTCTGAACACGAGTGCCGAGTGCCAAGTGCTTCTATGTTCCACTCCACCATGAGCCTGTCTCGTGTGGCACTAACCACCTCTCATACAGAGCAGCCGCTTACGTCACTTTAAATAGCCTGCTCCCCCCGGTCCACTTTTAACATACTGCCATATACCCACTATACCCGACCAATTGAACTACCCGGCTGAGCAACAAGCCGAGGAGGCCCATTCAGATTACTTTGATCAGTCGGAAAAGTGACAAACCAAACTTATTTTTTTCCCTCTTTGAACCACCCACAAAGGATTGTTTTGAGAACTAAGTGCGACACTGTTTTTTCCTCCCGAGAATGTGTCGAACCTAAGTTTAGAGAAAAGAGAAGAAAAAAAAGGCGGATTGCAGCTCATTGAACGATCAACAAGTTGGAGACCTACATGAAATCCCCTCAGCTACAACAGGAACCGAGGAAGAGAAGCAGCGGCGTACATTTTGAGACTACATTACCTGCCTGCACACAGCGAAGAGAGGTAAGTTGACTGCACCGTTACGTGATGGACGATGCATTCGTGTCAGTTAAGTTAGAAAAGCGTCGGTGCGGGCTCAAATCATAGACTTCCCCCCCGAGCGCACACCTTGGGCTGCTATTTTTAGACAGAAATAGGAGAGTCATCCTCCCGGGAGGATTTATGTGAAGTTTTAACCGTCAAACTTCGCTGACACGCTTTAACTGAAGAAGCCCTCGCGCACTCAGCCGTTAAGTTTAACAGGGCTCGTACATCAAAGTTTAAACCAGCTAACAGGCCTGTGGTTGTCGGTGATGTTTGTTCAGGAACACCGCGATAAGAGAAGGTCATGAAAATATTGAAGCTTAACCAACAGAACGTAACGGCCACCTC
Source organism: Lutjanus campechanus (assembly GCA_027495735.1). Lineage (NCBI taxonomy): Eukaryota > Metazoa > Chordata > Actinopteri > Lutjaniformes > Lutjanidae > Lutjanus > Lutjanus campechanus. Next base: position 19,766 of record JAJHUR010097195.1, read on the forward strand.
AGAGGAAATACAGAAGTTGTTTCCAAACGATAAACGGCCATTTATATCGCGTGTGCGGCAGATTATCAAAGTTTTTTTTTTAGCGTAAACTTGGAGATGTCGCCGAGGAAAATTGTCCCTGCTTTCTCTGTTTTTATGGGCGATTCAGGAATTAGAAGTATATACGTGGCCCTCTGTGTTAAGCCTAGCATGAGTTTAGTAGTCAGTTTGGTGTTGGGAAACTTGTTCAAAGCTCCATCTCACTGAGTGAAGTTGTCTGTTCTGTTCCGCTATGTCCGGGAGACTCCCCGCTTGCGCCATGCACTGAGCCACTCCCTGTGCCAGTTAACGCAAACAGCGTAGAGAGCCGTGACAGACACAAACTGCAAAACCTTAAAACCCCATATCAGGGGTGTCAAACTCATTTTAGCTTATGGTCCAAGAACAAACCATTTTGATCTCAACTGGGCCACTGCATAATAACCTATAAACAGGGGAGGAAGTAACTCATTGCAAATAAGTTACTGTAATTAAGTCGTTTTTTGAATACTTACACTTTACAAGCCCACTTTACAAGAGTACATTTTCAAGCCTGTACTTTAACTCGTACTTACACTATGTAATCGATGTAGTTACGTTTAACATCATAATTGAGTATTGTGCACAATTTGAATTAATATCCAAACTATTTATTTGCATTTTTGTAGCCACTAAGGTTATCTGATTGCAAACAAGCCAATGAAAACCAGGCAATAACTAGCAGCAGCACAGGTTTGGAGTAAGGATGTTAAAGATTAATCATTAATCGATTAATCACCATTGATGATTAACCAGTTGAAAATGTATTCATGGATATTTAATCAATAGCTTAGAAATGGCAATACCTGCACTTCCTTTGACATTATTTTTGTCTGGTGGAGGTATCTGTTGATGGAGCACGCTTACATTTTAAATGAGGGGGGAAAAAAAGACAAAACAGAAAAAAATTGAAATGAGAAGAAATAACAGAAACATGTCTTGTATCTTATGTGTATTATATATGTTATGTAAATTGTTATATTCTCAAAGTACGAGTATATACGCAATTAATGAACCATCCATTTAATAACAAAAATTGAACAGCCTTAGATGCCTGAAGAAAACTAAGTGCTATTTCAGCAGTGTGTCATTTTTTCCACATTCAGTCAGTCTACTGTCATCATATGTGTATTGCAGTTTACAGATCACAGTGGATCAAATGCACAAAACATTTATGTTCTTTGAAACTGAGCAACAATACAGTATTTTACGCCTTCATGATTCAAACAACTTGTCAAGATCTAGAAATCCTTTTAATTTCCCAGACATTTCCACTCCTGTGTAGTGATAACCATTTACAAATCAAAAGTTTTGGCAGTTCCTTGGCAATAGCATTCCACCAATATTATTTCAGTTTCATACTTGTGTCGTACTTATGATCTTGTACTGAAGCTGCCGATTGACAATGTTTTGCACAATGCTCACTATCTTTTTAAAATGATCACTATAAATATAACTGCATTCTGGTCTGAATTCAGTATTTTATACACTTTGCAAAGTCACCCAGTGGGCTGAATTGGACCCCTTGACAGACTCGTTTTTGACACCCCTGCCCTAGATTTGAAATAATCTAGCAGCCTCCAGCTTCACTTAACATGACATTATATTAGATATTAGATATGAGTCATTCATTTGTGTCCTGGAAGGAATTTAAGTCAATCTTATTCACATACCTCGACTCAACAAATTTGGCTCCTCTCCACAAAGGAAACCCCTGATACTGATTTTTATACAAGAAGTTTACAAAGTCTGAAAAAATAACACTGATAGTGTCATCAGAGTTATCTTAGCCTGGGTTTGAGACTAAACATTTTAAAGGTGCCCTGGGGAGGGTTTTTGTAAACAAACAAGGGTTATGTTTATGTTCAGTGTTTAAGGCCGTCCACACCAAGAAAGATAACTATAACTATAATGATCTCAGCATCCACACTGATGAACGATAACATTTTGTCAACAATGACATTTGTGGTGCCAAGCACATGCAGCTCACTCCACCTTTGTGGGTAGCTTATGAAAATGAATATTGATGACCCATTCTGGCAGAGACGCACAGCATGTGGAAGCGCTGCTATATGTCAGTTCTGGAGTGAGCAGCAGTCGAGCTGAACACACCAGAAGCACATTTCTATGCGCAGGTCACCAAGCGATTCAGGTCCTCTGCTGTTTTCTAATCACATCTAGAGCTGATCTTAAATAAGCTCATGAATTAAAAGCCTTGCATGTGTTCTTGGATAAAACGTGGACACATCCTAAAAAACATACAACCACAAACAGCAGTGATGCTATTTTTAATAAATATAGTCAATGGGCAGATTTCATATATCATCATGTGGAGGAAGAAGGAGAAGAACAGAAGGGAGAGGGAAGAGAACATGAATCGGCAGATAGTTGGAAAGCATAGGATGCATATTTCATCATTTATTAGAATCAAATAATTTCTATTATATATAATATATCATTTATATTGTTTATTGTAGATTATCAATCTATTTTCATGCTACATTCTCCCTATATTACTGTCATCCATGTTTACTACTTTTCAGTCGTCTGCTTCCCAGCTTTTTGCTGGTTTATTGTTGCATTTCTTGGCACATTACCACCACCTGTAGACCACTGTAATAGTGTTAAATTATAAGGAACGTGTATTGCTAGAGCACAAGAGTAATCAAAATTGGAATCCACTCTCAAAAACAAAAATTACACATTGTACATTCAGTAGGAAGCCTGCCCTCTTAACTGGGGGTGTGGAGTTTATGAGAAGTTGGCCTTGTTTTGTTTTTTTCAGTCTGTCACTTATAAATCCTTCAACTTTATGGTGCAATATTTAATCACGGGATTGTACCAGTACCTGGTTAATAAAAGGAAACATTATGAAGAGCAACAGAGGAGGGATTGCTTTCCTTGCATGGACAGAAATGCAATAGACGTCATACAAGCAGAGTACACAGAAACAAATAATATGAAAAAAAAGATACAAACATACATGAAGATACCGCTCAATTATACACATGGATGGTCTGTAGATAGTCAGAGAGAAGTGAGGATAGTCATTCTAGTACTGGACTGTACTGTCGCAGAGTGTTCTGGAGTGCAATGTGAATTAAAATTAAAAGTGAAGCTCAAGTCACTTCTCTTGGTACTCCTCCAAAAGCACCACTCCTGTTCCCGGACACTAAACCAGTGGTGTCAGAGTGCCCACAGTGCACTTTGGTCTCAACAGAAACTGTCCTGGAGATTGAAATGTACAAGCGCTAGGTGAGAGGTGGCTGATGATACGGGACTAAATGTTAGAAATGCCAGAGTAAATGTCAGCCAAAATAAGAACAGATGGAAGATAATACAACAAACCAATTAATGCAGAAACCATCTTCAGGATTAAATTCGAAAATACTGTTGGCACATGCCTGTCATTTTCTTTCCAGGTGGAATTGCATAAATGGAGCCCAGAATGTGCCTTTTTTTAATCCAAAATGTGATTAATTTAATAATTTAAAAAGGTATATGCTAAGCTATGTACACCAGCCTACTGGCCTTACTTGTTTGTTACACTTCATACTAGATGATTCATCATCATAGCTTGGCTAACAAAATAAAACAAGTGTTTATTTTAGCTTGCAGCAGTTGCACCTGCTAAGCTGCTGATGCCTGACCTGTTCTTCTGCCAACTATTGATCTCCGCCAATGAGTAAACTGTTGAGGAAATCATACACAGACAGCTGACATTGCACTGTTAAACTTACCTTTCATATATAAACATCTAGGGACGCAGGGAGATAAGATAAGATATTCCTTTATTAGTCCCACAACAGGGAAATTTGCTGTATAACAGCAGCAAGTACATAGCAAGATAGAATAAGCATCAATAAGAAAACAGTAGTAATAAGTAACCAACCAGTATAAACAGGAGGATAATAGGAACTGTATTAACAAGAGAAAATATAAAAGCATGTAGGAATAGTATATTCAGTATAAACAATAAACAGACTCAACAAATTTACACCATTGCACATAGGAAAATATTGATATTGCATAGTTGTAATGATAGTACACCTGATTGTGATACTGATATTGCACAGCAAAAGGTGAAGTGAAACCTCAGTATACATTAATAATGCAGTCGTTGTCAGGAAGAGGCTCAACAGTGAGCGAGATCTGCTGTAACAATCTGCCACTAGTGCTGCGCCATCTTGGATTTAGATGGTTGGACATAAACCATGGCCGTATGAACCGTGGCTACAAAAAGTTACTCTGTGGCCATCAAATACTCCATGTAGATGACTGCTTGTGGCCACAAAGTTTTATCTCCTACCGTGAGCCTTTGGCTTTTAGTTCAGCATTTCACGGAAACAGTGAACAGTGCTCGAATGTGACTGACTAGCTACTGATATGTCAGAGCTAATGAAGTGTGGGGTTACTAAGCAAACTGCTCATCCTTACATAAGACCCAGAAACACAAAAGGCAGACTGATGGCAAAAAAAATAGGATTGAAAGCAACAACAAAGGTCACAGTTAAGGAAGGCTGTGTTAAGTTGCATTTAAGTGCCATTTCTGTATTCTTTTTACACAAGTTTACATTTCGGCCGCAAAAAATGTATTTTGGCCACTAGATTTTTGGGGCTTGTTTGCCTGTTGGGCGAGTGCTTATCTTCATCTGCTGCCACATGCAGTGAAAGTGAGCTGTGTAGTTTAGATCAGCTGCAGAAGAAAAATATGTGCTTAGTATTTAATAATTGGGATCCACACCTGAGAGCTTTTGCAGCCTCAAGGTTGGTTTCCAGTTTAGACAGAAAAACCTTCTTTGTGTTCACGCAAATCCCATAATTCACTCCAGGACTGAATACAAAATGTGCACCCATTAGCACGTTTTAACACAACCCACAGAGAACCCGTTCTCTGCTCTCTGCTTGAACCTTTTAAAGGACTTATCGTGACCTGAGGTCAGCTAAGCACAATGATGGGCAAATTGTGAGAAAGCTAGACTGTTTTCTGGAATGAAAATAAAAGCTTAAGGTAGATTTCTGACATGAGAGGTGGCAAACAGGAGGCAGCGGGTTCACTGAAATCCACACACTGATTGATTTTAAAAGACAGGAGAGTTGATATTTCACCGCTGTTGTTTCAAGGTGAGGCAATCTGTTGTTAAAGCTGCACAGAGATCCTGTTGAACTCCTCTGCTTACAAAGGCAGCTTGCATGAGTTACTCTGCATTCATAGTCAGATTAGCTTATAATGACTCAAAGTCCACGCAGTCCTTGTTAAAAGATCAGTCAGCAAATGCGTGATAACCTGAATTTCCCTCTGTAATGATTTGCTTCAGTTCATACTTTGATACAAAACTTTGACACAGCAGTAAAGTAAAGTGCTGTTGCTGACACTGTACATGTCCACAGGTGACTGAGTGTTTTATTTTAACTGCCAGTAATTACAGCAGCACTGATGTCATCCCAGGATCCTGTTGCCGTTTCTGTACTCTAATAGCAAAGCTGAAAGAAGGTACTCTGTGTCAAGGTATCCAGTGTTGATCCTTTTCAGTACTTCAGCCCCTCCCTACAGTTAAAGACTGCAAGCCAAACCTGAAATCTTGTTGTAGTTATGGACTCCACATGAGGACAATTCAAGTATCAGCCTACTATCACCTTAACAAGACTAAAGAGTCTAGAGCCGTGCCAATGGCTCTGTGAGGCTGTACTTAAGCACACACACCAGGAGAATCACAAATTCTCCCTTTCAGTTCAGTTCTTTAAATTGAAAACTCAGTTCGAGCGTTTTTCAATTAGTATTGACATTGTGAAACCTCTACCAAACTCCATAACACAACATGAAAAACATACCACAGTCTCGCCAGTAAATGTAATGCATGGTGAAATGTCAGCAGTCACATGGGTCTAAGAGATTTGTGAGTAGGCATATAATTTATGAACTTAGCTAAATCCAATGCTAAAGTTAGCTTAGCTGTTTGTATACCAGGCAGTCATGTGCTGATGTTTGCCTTTCTGCATCCTACCTTGCAGTGAGCCAAGAGCAAGTTTCTAAATATATGAAAGTAGCTTTACATTGTAGTCATCGTGCCCCGTTTCATTGCTGTCAACTGAGGTGATCTACTGGACCAATTCCAAAGGTTTTTGGAATATGTGAAATATGTAAAAATCAGAATCAGAAATACTTAATTGATCCCAAGGAGGACATTGTACCATGTTAGAGAAACATAAAGAAATGCTGAAAAATGTGACCCGTAAATAGGCGTTTTATGTTGCAAAAATATTATAACTAAGAGTACTGGTTGTTTAAAAAGTACAGTATAAATAAATATTGATGCCAGTAATAAATCCATGTTTAAAAATGCCGGAATTGCTAGATAAAGATAAAGCCCTTCTGTTAGCATGGAGATGCCCAGCATGACAACTGTTGGAAATGTGAAACCATGGCGGTGTCCAAAACCAGTCCCTATTAATAACTTTACAGTGCAGTATATTTACTGTCCAATATTTTATTTAGTGCCTGAAGTCTGACGTAAATGTGTCCACTATACAGTGCCCTTCACCTACACCAGATTCCACAAAGGAACAAGGGAAAAAAGTTACGTCCATCCGTGGCGTGTAAACTATGTTTTGTTAACAATCCCACAATGCACTGCCTCATTGGAGATGCAAAACCAGTGAGCGACTACATCTGACAGCGCTGATGCAAAATGATGAAGTTTAATAAATGTCCAAACTGTATTTACTGCTCACTACTGAGTCAACTATTGACTGTCCATTATGTGGGGAGAAGAGAATGAGTGAAGGAGGAAGTGATTTCTGACACAGCGTGTGTGTGAGTAAATGTGTCATCCAGCTGCTGGAATAGTTTGTTTTTCAAAGAATCTAAATAAATGCTGAGCTGAAGTCCAGGTTAGAGCTCTGAATGAACTCCCGCGGGTTCTCTGATTGTATTGTGTGCAGCATAACAAAATCGTGACAGGAAATACCCAGATACAGCGCCTGTTGCAGATGCCCAGTGAGATTAATAACCTCCAATCAATACTCATTCCTCTCAGCCCTCTCTGTTTCCTCTCTTTCCTGTGAGGATATTGTCAGAGCTGAGCGAGTCCCCGAATGCATCTAAAGTCACCAAGCAGACAAAACCTTCTTTGCACATGATGCAAAACCAACACAAATCCTTTTCTCTGTCTGTTTCGTCTTCAGGATGTTGTCTCGGCTTAGTGAGCTGATATGGGCGGACTGGATTTGGTTTCCTGAAGGCCACGGCTGGGATGACCTGAAGGACCACGATGGCGTAGTCTTTCCCAAAGCAGGGGACCTCTGGGCTACCATACCCATCGCTTTCTGCTTCCTGGTCATCAGACAGATATTCGAGAGGTGAGGTCATGTCTTTATGTTTTGTCCCAGGTCATTTCCCTATTAATCTACCTCTCTACTTGTCTGATTTGCATGTCTCTCTCCGACAAATAGGAGCTGATGTGTAAACAGTGTATTTCACCTGGTGTGTTTTCCTCTTTCCAGGACAGTAGCGATTCCTCTTGCCTCCCTGCTGGGAGTGAGCGACAAGAAGCGCGTTTGTGCTCCTCCAAATCCCGTCCTGGAGGCCTATTTCTGCAGTACATCAAAGCATCCCACACAGGTAATCATCCTGCATACTCTAGGAAACTAGTGCTGCTTCATACATTTCGTGTGTCCTTTGGCGATGAGCCTAATCATGGAATTCAAAGATGTTGGTGTTTGAGGTGTAAAAGGACGAGAATCATAAAAGTATCACATCTCTTCAGACCCAGGTCTTACATAGCCAGTCAACTACCATCATTTCATGACACCAAACATTCACAGGATGGTTTGGATTATTTGAAGTGGACTCATACACAATAGTCAGTGTATTACCTATTGTAGATGCCGGTCGACACGCCCCCCAGCTTGGAGAAGCTTCTCAATGTAGTGTTGTGGACAGTGTCTGAAAAAGGTCCACATATCATTTTAATTGTACACTATATTTAGAATACTTTCACCACTTAACTTTGCCGTCAGACATCCTTTTCCTATGGGAAACTGCCGTCATAAAAAGAGCGTCAAAATCGCTCTCTTCAGACCAACCAAATGAAAATGAAGTCACTTATTTTGTCTCACAGAACATGGGAGTTGCTGGTCTACAAATGCTTTGATCTGTTAGTTTGTTTGTATTGTTGTGTGACGTCAGTGAATCAGAACTGTCCTTTTAAAACACAGAAGTCACACAATAACACAATCAAACAAACGAACAAACGGACTGAGACAGCAGTAGAGACACAACTTGCGTGTCCTGTGAGGTAAAATTACTGATTTGTAAAAGGAGTCTGGCAAAGCAAGACAGAGCAATATTTGGCCAATTTAATGATGGTTTCCCATCAGAAAAGGCTGTCTGACAGCAAGGTAAAGAGTTTAGTTGGTTCGAAGAGAGCAATATTTGAGAGAGCATCTAAAATACATATTTTTCCTCTGGCCTGTAGTGCTATTTATCTATCTAGATTTTTTTTTTGGTGGGAGTTGCAAAGTGTATGAGATATCGTCAATCGAGATGTCTGCCTTCTCTCCAGTATATTGGGACTAGATGGCACTCGGCTTTTGGTGCTCAAAGGGCCAAAAAATATATTTCAACACCAGTGTCTCTGTCCAAAAATCACAACCTGGTTACTCAATCCATAGTCCTCCAATCTGGATGAATAAAAAGCACTACAGGCCAGAGGAAAAATATTTATTTTTGACAGTATTGACTTTTCTTTCCTTGTCCTGTTTTTGTTTTCAGAGCTCCATAGAGAGTTTAAGTAAACAGACGGGCTGTTCAGTGCGACAGGTCCAGAGGTGGTTCAGGCAGCGGAGAAACCAGGACCGGCCCAGCAAGGTCAAAAAATTTCGGGAAGCAAGGTAGCTAAACAGACATCAAAGTCATCCCACTGTCTGTCTTTCATTCTGTCTCTCAAAATACCCTATTTTGAGTCATAAAGTAGCTTTTACTTACTTGCTTTGAAATTTCTTTTTTTTTTTCATGATTTGTGTAGATTTTAGCAAACTGAATGGGACCAACACAGTTTTGATGGTGTTTTACTTCTGTCATTTAGAGTAACGTCTGCTTAAACGAGATTTTGCAGAGATCATTTTGTGCTGTTTAGACATTGAGACATTGCATACAGACAGTGCTCTAATCTTTGTGTTTTTCTTGTGAAATACAAAACAATTTTTTCGTGTAAGGTAGAGCTGCAATGATTAAGCAGTGCCTGCTACACAAAGTGAAATTGTGCTGCTGCAGTCCTTGAAATTTTCAACATGTTGTACTTCTGGCAGCACATCTCTGGTGTGATAGCAGCGACTTTTTTGGTTAAACAAAATCAGCGGAGCATTGACTGTTTTGTTAAAAAGCTTTGACACGAGTTGCTACTACAGAACATCAAAAATGATTCACATGTACTGTATTTAAGTGCTCCCTGGCGTACTGGTGGCTATTTCCTCATCACTGTATTGGCTTCCAACCCTGATACACCCAGAAACATTCCTCAAATTCTGTTGCAAAACAATCTGCATGATGGGGAGGATACATACTGCACACTCTGGCAGAAAAATACTGAAGACGTTAAACACATTGAAAGCAGTCTAGGTGTTTCCCATCAGTTTGTCTATTTTATCATTTCCTTGTGAGCTGAAGTGATTGGTCAAACATATACAGTATAGTAAAAAGTAAATTAAGAAAAATACACATAATACACAGGTTGCTGATTTTAACATAAGCACGTCTGTGTCCCTTAAACCCAAAAGCTTTGTGCTGTTGTTTGAACGTTGTTTGTGTACAGGTGGGATGTTGTGTTTGTGGCTGCCTGAGAACGGGATTGCTGAGATTGTTGTGCATTCTCTTACAGTTGGAGATTTACCTTTTACCTTCTTGCTTTCTTTGCTGGCCTGGCAGTCCATATTGACGTGAGTACTGTGTCAGAATCTGGTCGACACTTATAACATTTGTTTACAATAATCACAAACATCACTACATGTCTCATTTCATTAAATAAAACCATGAAATAGACTTTGTCATAATTTGAAGCCTATTTATTGATCTACTGACTTGTTACTTTTTCAGAAAAATAAAGAAGGATCTGTTTGCTTGATGTTACATGTGCTGAACAAAAGTAGAGAAATGTCAGAAATGTAGGAAATTGAATGTTAACTGTATTGGCTCCATGTAAACATTGTTTTCTTTGTTCTTGTTTGGTGTTTTTGTGAATGAGAGAGGTTGTGGTGTTGTGTTGGACACTTAAACCCTCATTAATAATGAGTATCCATCTCATCCCAGAAACCATGGTTCTATGATATGAAGCTGATGTGGGATGGCTTCCCGAAAATGGTACGTGAGCAATAATGACCTGGAACCTCTCTCCTATATTTTTAAGTTTTAAATAGATTTACACATTATTTTCTATGCAAAGTATGAAAAGGTGAAGCAGCTTAGTGCTCTTTTTCTTTAGCCATTTGTTTACCAAATTACTTAAAGGGATAGTTTGTATTATTTGGGTTTTATTAGGTACTAATCTATAGTCAGTGTATCAGGTACAGTAGATGTCGGTTGATGCGTCCTATTTGGAGAAGCAGAAAGGATTACCAGCACAGAAGTGTGTATTTAAATGTACTGTGGACAGGGTTAGCATTAAAAACAGATGTTGTCCACTTAAAACACGGCCCATTTAAAAAAAAAAATCAGTATCAATTAAGTGTATGCTATATTTAGAATATTTTCACAGCTTTACCATGCTGTCAGACAGCCTTTAGTGGGAAACCATTGTTATGTTGGCCAAATATCACTGTGTCTCGCTTGACCATACAGAGCAGTAATTTTAACTTGCAGAACACAGGAGTCAATGGTCTCCGCTGCCTCAGTCTGTTAGTTTGTTTGTGTTATTGTGTGATTGTGAATCCGAACTTACTTTTTAAAACACAGATGTCACATAAATAGCGCAAAGAAACTAACCAGTTGAGGCAGCGGTACGCCAGCAGCTCCTGTGTTCTCTGAGGTAAGTTTGCTGATTTTGCCAGTGGAATTTGGTTGGTTTGGAGAGATTCATATCTGGCTTATATATCAGCAGTTTCCTGTTGCAAAAGGCTGTTTGACGGCAAGGGAAGCGGCAGTTTTGCTGCTGATCACCATCTACTGCAGCTAATACACAGATTAGTTAATAATCCAAACTATTCCTGTACTCACTAAAGGGTAAAATTATTGATGGCATGTTATTTTTAACAGCTTTTTCTTTCTGTTGTCTTCCAGCCGCTGTTGCCATCACAGTATTGGTACTACATGATTGAATTAGGCTTCTATCTCTCGCTGCTTTTTAGCGTAGCATCGGATGTCAAACGTAAGGTAAGTGATACAGCGCTGCCTCTTAAACTTTGTTAGCTCTGTATATAAAACCCCTCAGAAACCTTCCATCAAGAGCGATCGCTCTCTGAGTGCACAGAATAATGAGAATGATCTGTTGTGTTGGTAGTGTATTTTGAGGTTTTTGTATTGATTTCTCCATTAAGACGTCCTGACTTCATGCATTGTATCGAGTGGAGCTGTCAGCATTAAGAATGCCATTAAAGATAATGTTCAATTCACTTCTTTTCCACTTTGGTAAAGTCACAGTGAGTGAAGCTTAACTGTCTGTCCAGTCGGGGATGCTGCACCTCGAGGTGACCTGTGAGTTAATGTGTGACCGGGGGAATCACACTGTGGAGAGACAGATTGACCATGTTGTCGTCTGGTCTAAACGTTGTTGTAAAAGGTGGCAGACCTTTAAGCCTGTCAGCAGATTGAGAGGCCTCGGTGCCAGCTCTTGTTTTATAAATCCAGCTCATAAAGGAGCACAAAACAACAGTTTTCTGGACTTTTTCCTGAGCTCCTCTGTGTTGAAATCAGCCTCTGATGTGAGGAATTGTGTGGTAACATCTTGTCAAGTTCCTTTTTTTTTGCTACTGTATGGATTTAGTTTCTTTTTACAGCCCTATAATTTGCCATGTCCAGCAAGTTAATCATTTGTAAAACAGTCATGACACGCTGTCGATTAGTGACCAGTCTTTACAGCTCAATCAATAAGTGACCAGACGGTGTTGTATTTTGTTTTTACACCGTGTCTTTCTGTCTCTGCAGGATTTCAAAGAGCAGATAATTCACCACATAGCCACCATCACGCTCATCAGTTTCTCCTGGCTGGTCAACTACATCCGGGGAGGGACTTTGATCATGTTGGTGCATGATGCCTCTGACTATCTAATGGAGGTATGAAATCATACTGAAATGGCAGGAAAATAGGTGTTGAAGTGATAATTTTTTTATTTTAGATATATTAGTAATGTTGTCAAATATTTAAATTTAGGTTTATGGTTGTTACTTTTTATCTGTTTACTACACAACAACACTCAATTTTTTATTAGCAAGTAGCTTTTTAAGTAAAGAAAAAAAAGACAAATATACATTTTCTGTAGTTTTTTTTTCATATGCTAGAGCAAGAAATTTAATTACACTCGTACAGCAGTGTAGAATGAACGTGTATAAGATTTAGCATTGCTGAATTGCTTGATGTTAGAGCAGTGTGCACCTCACACAGTTCACTGTCTGCCCTCTAGAGGTGAATACATGTAAAGGTTTCTCTGTGATCTGCCTGTCTTTCATTTCCAGTCAGCCAAAATGTTCAACTATGCAGGTTGGAGGAAAACCTGCAACTTTATCTTCACTGCGTTCGCTGCTGTCTTCATCGTCACCCGCCTTGTCATCCTCCCTTTCTGGTAAAAATGATCATTGCATGATGTGGCTGTAACTGTAATGAGTCACCAGTGTGACTGTGTAATGGGAATGTTTGCGAAATTTGTGCAACATTGGCTCATTTTCGGCTTGCTTTGCACATATTTGGTAAAACCATAGTCTGATATTTTTTTATCAGCCATTTATTTATGGGCAACCTAAATGGAAATGCTTGAAATTGAAAAGAGTTTGCATATATTTTTTTATGCTTGGCTTAGTTGGAGAGGCCAATAAATCAAAAGAGGAGAAAATGAGATCAATAGATAGGTGGATGAATGTACTTTATTGAACCTTAATTGGTAAATTCTTGTTCAGGTTATGGAGATTTTGCACAGAAACAGTGAACACACGATAATAAACATAAACATAAGAAGAGAGAAATAGAAAAATACAATACAAATATACAATACAAATACAAATGTAATGAGGCAGTGTAGTTGTATGAAGATGATAAATTAATGATAAACATAGTAGATTAAATAGATGATAAAGGTAAAGGCTGATGGAAACTGATTTTTCACATAAAACTTAAAGGATAAAGTCGGCAATATTTTAAATCACCTTATTGTCAACAAATCCCATGAAAAGGCAGTGTTGCCTGTGTAGGCAAAGTCTGAAATCGCTTCTTCCTCTGTGCCGTGGAGCTTACGTGTGGACCAAAAACTTTTAAAAACAGTGAGACACTTTTTCATTATGATCAACATGGGCATTAAAGTTTATTTTGTGTCAGTCCCACATTCTGTCCTCACAATCACATCAAGTGAGTGTTAATCTGCTGCTGAAAGTAAGCAGGGGACAGACAAAAGTTTGGAAATGTTAGTGGGTTGCTACTGAGAGACAGACACTGTTGTTGTTTTTTTTAATCTTTTCATGGGGTTTTTGTTAACAATAAGAAAAATAAAGAACAAAACCAGCAGCATCTTTTTTAACACTGCAGTTTGTCCTGCTACGACTGTACATAAAACGGATGTTATCCTGCTACTCACTGTAACATGCCTCCAAAACTGAAAAGAGTACAAGCGGGGGTGTTCATACCATCCTGTCCCTGTTGGCAGCTGGAACATGATGTTCAAAAGAGACAAATTCATTCATTAGGAAAATAAAAATACCATCTTATGTGGGAAGCTACAATGAAATGTCGTGGTGTGCCAGAGTTATTTGTGCTCGATTATTAGTTAAATATGGAGTATATCATGTTGAATATATCATCATACAGGTAGTTAATGGAAACACAAACTGATTCATTCTGCAAAAATGTCGTGTTTTTGCCTGAATTTGTTTAAAACTTGAGCCACAATGTATGGGAAACATAACAACAGACACATTGTTTACAGTCCTGGCCCCTCTCAATGGGCTTTTGATGGGGACTGTAGGTGGCTGTGACTGTCTGACTGGACTCTCTGTTCCGCCTTTGTCCTCTCGTCCAGGATCATATACACGACGTGGGTGTACCCCCTGACTCTCTACTCGCCCTTCCCCGGCTTCTACTTCTTCAACGGGCTGATGCTTGTCCTGCAGGCTCTGCACATCTTCTGGGCCGGCCTCATCTTGCGCATGGTCATCAAATTCCTGCCAGGCAACGTATGAACCGCCACTTTCAATTTCCTCCATAAAACCACATTAGGGAGTAACATTTAGCCCAAAAAGACATTTTCTGTTGCTGGAATCCTGGGAAATGCAGTTGATTTAAGCTTTAGCCTCGGCTACAGTCAAAACACAGTGGCCATATTTCAGGCAGTACTACATAAAAGAAGGCCTGACCACTTTAGTGTATTATTTGACAGTATTAATAATTATTGAGGCAGAAGAAAGCCATTTATGTTAACCACAATTAGAATTAACATAATATAAACTGTGCATGCAGGTTGAACTTCGCTACAGCTGCGAGGATGAAGTTCATCCTGTTCTGTCTGAACACCCTCGTGGACATGATATTTTACAATGCATTGTATAAACAAACAAAATGCTTTGAAGCAAGTAGTTTGGTGTTTTGAAAGTCATTCTCTTCAGCTGAGACAGATTTCATATTCTGTTTGTCTTCAGGGGCGACTGGCGAGAGTCCAGCAGGCCCTCCCCGTGTAATGTCAGTACTAGACAGCCTAATAAAGTCAGTGATCCCTCAAGGTTAAAGAAGCAAAACTTTCAAAAAGCTGTCACTCACTTTGTGTGAGATTTTGGATGTATACTTCAGGAGATTATGGCTGTCTTTCTTCAGTGCTGCTCTGAGACAGGTGCTTTTTGCCACAGCCAACTGTTGAATGTAAATCTGTCACATTCTGCCGTGTCCGCCAGTATTTCGCCCAGAGACACATTTTACATATAGTATGAATCCAGTGGAGGGGTGGAATAACTCATTACAACTACTTATTGTAAATTGCAGTATTTAGGCCATTTTTGGGTATTTTTTCTTATAGGAGTATTTATTTTTTCTTTTCAAATCTGTCTTTAATTTTACTCATACTTAAGTATGCCTTACACTATATAATCTACTTATTTTTAAAATCAGAATTGAGTACTGTGTACAATTTGATTTAAAGTCCAAACCTTTCTTTTGCAGTTATGTAGCTAATAAGGATAAATGGGCCAAGGAAAACCATGATGTACCGAGGAAACCCGTATGAGTAACTAATACTCTGAGTAGTAGAATACTTTGTACTCATAAGTATTTTACTTATAGTTTGAGTGATAGTTTAGTAATGTAACGGTACTTGTACTTCAGCACAGATTTTCAGTACTCTACCTGTAATCCAGCGCACGCTGTGTTTTTTTTCTCTTGGACTTTGTCTGAGATTCAAAATGTCACAGCAAATCGCTTGTTGAACCTCAGTCTGGCACACTTGATCCCTCGTTCACAGAGCGCACACTTCGCATCTTTATATCCACACAAAGCTGGTTTCAGAAATCATGTTGTGTTGTCATAACTTAGGGTAGAGACACAAGTTGCCATACTAACTACATTAACAGTCAGAAGTGTTAGAATTGGTGACATTTTGTGCTTGTTAGATAATTAATTAAAGGTTTCAATTTGCTCCATTGGCGCATGCACACAGTTGTTGTATATGTTTTATGAAGTTAAACCAGGCCCACATGTTGTCTGAACACACTCCGATATGTTCTGAATGTTTTCAAAAAGTTTTTCACATTATAATGTTTCCAAGTAACCAGGAAATGGTTTTCACCTCAAACCGTCAAGTGTACACATTTCCTTCTTGTTTTACCCGACAGGACATCGTCCAGGACGAGCGGAGCGACAAAGAGGAGACTGAGTCAGAAGACGAGAGCAATGATCGCGAGCTGAGGGAAAAATCTAAAAACGGCCACGTGCAGAACGGCCACACCCCCCTCAACAACAACCACAGGAAGACGGACTGATCGGACTGTGAGACGAGGAGGCTGTGTGAGGAGTGACGACGGGCCCTCGCACGTGGCCCTCACCTGAAAGCCAAAGAACGGGAGCGTAGCATGTTGAACGGGGCAGCAGGCAGCGAACACACACACACACACACAGACACACACATACACACACTCATGTCCACTTTTAACCTTCTTTCTGAAGCCCCAGCAGTCCAATCTGGATAATTTCACTTCTTCTGTGGATTAAATGAAATGCAGAGAGGAAGACTGCAACTGAGAACCACAATGATCTGTTCAGCACCTGAGCAGCACAGGGGTTTCCTCATTACACACACACACACACACACACACACCTTCTCCTCTTTTCTCTCCCCTATAAGATTCTGTGCTGTTGACCAAGTTGCCACATGTTGCCGAATCTGCCTGCTTGTAGCTTTATGTTTTGGTACTAGAAGTATTTTAAAGAGGTGCTGTAGTTCCTGTACAGTCGGTTAAAACTCTTCTAAGTGTTATTGCCCTTAAACTTGACTGATTTTTGCTCTGAATAACCACACTGAAGTCAGTGACATTGTGAGGAGCATGGAGGTGAATGCAGCGATGTCTTTTCTATGGACCATAACCTGATTTACTGACGTCCAGAGTATCAATTAATAACGAATTTATGCGCGTTAGTTGCTGCAGCTGCCACTTTTTTTTTTTTTTTTTTTTTTTTTTTTCTTTTTTCTTTGGTCACTTTGGTTCTGGCCAAACGTTTTGCTAAAACATACTTGTTCCAATAATGTTTCAAATTGGAGATAAATAATGTTTTTTAACAGTCTGAATGAGTGCGAGAAGGTGCTACATCTGCCACGTGTTGAAAAAGTGCCTTGTGTGGAAGTTTGTCTTAAATGCTCTGCCTTTTGGGAAGCAGAACGCACAGAGATCATTTTAAATGTTTGTTCTGTTTATGCTCAATATCTTTTTAGTTGTATGATTTTTATGTTCCTTTATTTGTTTTCAGTCCAGTCGACGGTTTAAATTTGGGAGCAATTTGTTTTGAGTGTAACCCAAACCAATCAGTAACTGTTTATGAATTCTTTATAAGGCTGGACGAGTCAATAGCATTTCCATTCAGTGTTGTTTTTCCCATCCATCCATCTATCCATCCAAAGATGCACTTTATGGTTTCTTCTATGGATCAGCATTGACTAAATGTCTATTAAACAAGCTTTGTAGTAGTGTTCAAATTCAACCTGATATATTTTTAGTTTAGAGAGGTAAATTTTGTTTCATATTTATTTTAATTATCTACCCGAGATCTTCCTCTTTGTCAGTGTTTGGTTCGTTTTGTAAAAACAAAAGGTTAATGAAATCTTATGTACAGAGGTAAAAATGAAACACCAAAGTATGGTTTACATTTTGTAGTACCTTGTCATTTGCAAGTGCCTTCATCATTTCAAGTGTAAATTGTTAAAAAATATATATATATTGTCCCTTTGTCTTTATTTCTGCTGTCTTTATGCCCCAACACATCCAACAGTGAGTGCACTGTACTGTAACGCTCTGGGCGTCTAACTTTCCTCTGCTCAGGACGACCAATCACCTGCAGCTCCCTCTAAAGAGCTTTGCTTCAACAGGAAGTGTTTTTATTCTGCATAATGTGTTGCTGAGATGTAAAATCATAATGACGATGATGATAAAGATAAGTGTGGATTACTATTCTGTGTCCTTAATGGTTTCATCTTTTAATTAGAATCTGAAATTAGGCTTTGACAGGGTTATAAAGGTTTAGTTTCAGATGTTTTAACACTCAAGATTTTTAATTTCACACCAAGTGAGTGGAGAGAAAATAATAATGAAAGATGACTAACTGGTGACGACCTTTCTAAGGTTTTCCCATACATTGATTTAAATTGTCACTCAACAGAAAATTAAATGGCAACTACTCAAGCAAAACTGTCAAATATTAGATAGTTCGAGCTCTTCAACTGCAAAGATTTTCTGCTGCAGCATCTCTTCCTCTTCAGTGGTTATATGATAAAAATGTTTGACTGTTATCAGACCAAAAATCAATTTGAAAACTTCATTTTAGGCATTAGGAAACTGGGATAGGCTTTTTTTTAAAAAACAATTTATTAACAAAAAAAATAATTGGCAGATTTCCTAAAATGGAAATAACTTCGTTGCACACTCTCAAGTGTCAGTTTTCCTTCAAAATACAGCAGATGCAATCTGTGTCAACAACTTGAAATCCTTGAGGGCTGCAAATAACTGATAATTGTTTTCATTATCAGTTTATCTGCTGGTTAATTTTTCTATTAAATGATTAACTGGTTGGTCTTTAAAATGTCAGAAAACATTGAAGATGCCAATCACAATTTCCCAGTGTCCTCAGTTTGCATGTTTTGTCTGAAAGTCAAAGATTTTAATTGACAATCACATAAAACGGAAAAAGCACAAAATCTTTACATTATTTAAAAGCTGAAACCAGAGTATGTTTGACATTTTTGCTAAATAAAAAGTGTTTTTCACAAATGTTATGTTGTAACATAACTCAGTCAGAAAGTTGACTGTGAAGTATTGTAGATTTTTTGTGCAGTTAAAAATATGTACAGCCCCTCTGGAATACGTCAGCTGTGCTGTACAAACCCCAGCTTTAAAGAAGTTGGGACACTGTTTAACAGGTAAATAAGAACAATGCAATGATTTGCAAATCATTTTCAACTTTTATAAATATACAAATATACTGTGAAAAACTGCATGGACAAGTAGTCCAACAGTTTTAATTTTTTTTTTTTCAATTGCAAGGAATTTAAGGATTTCACCATCTACAAAACAAAATATGATTAAAAGATTCTGAGAATCTCTGTAGATAAGGAGCAATGCCAAAAACCAACATAGAGTGCCCATGACCTTCGACCCCTCAGGCAGCACTGTATTAAAAATCCACATAACTGTATAAAGGACATTACATGGGCTTTGAAACACTTTGGAAAGCCGTTGTCAGAAAACACACTTCTTTGCTGCATCTAAAAATGCGAGTTAAGACTTGACCATGCAAAGTGAAAGTCATATATCAACAACTTACAGAAACGCAGCCGACTTCTCTGGACTGTCGCAAAGTGGAAAAGTGTCCTGTGGTCTGATGAGTCCACGTTTCAGACTGTTTGTGGAAATCATATGCTGCCATTTCAGAGCTTATTTCAGCAAGACAAAGACATTCTGCATGTGTTACAACGATGCAGCTTCATAGTAAAAGAGTTCAGGTATTAGACTGACCTGCCTGCAGTCCAGACCTGTCTCCTGTTGAAAACCTGTGGTGCATTATGAAGCACAATAAATGACAACAGAGACTTCAGACTGTTGAGCACCTGAAGTCATATATCAAGCAAGAATGGGAAAGAATTTCACTTTCCAAACTTCAACAATTAGTGTCCTCAGTTCCCAAACAGTGTTGTTAAAAGAAAAGTTTATGTAACACAGTGGCAAACATGGCCTCATTCTATAATGAGTAAGCTCCATCTGTTAAATGAAAAACATCTTATTCAAGGCATTGTAGTTCTTGTTGACGATTTTAGGACAAAATGTCGACTACAATTTTGTGATTTGGAGCATGTGTGAACAACCTAATGATACAGTCACAAAAACAGTACCTTGGAGATAGTCTGTCACTGCTGAAGTGGAGCCAATCCGGTCTGACCTGAGCACCATCCATCAGTTATTGGTTCCACTGGTGTAGAGTGGACCTGAGGGCACCGTGGAGCCATTACAATATCAGATGGCACCGTGTGGTGGTGACATACTGTGCAGCAGCTGGCTGGCCCACTTTTGGGATGCAGACTGTTGCCAAAAAATGTCTCACAGGTTTGCAGAATTATCTTTGAGCGAAAGAGTTGGTCTTGAATCAGTCGGAAAGTTTGAGTAGGTGGATCAGGGTGGGTTTCTTTTTCATCCATCTTAAAAAGAAACCAGTTCCTGTTTCTTCCTTCTCCTTCTCCTGCCACTTTCCCCTGCTACAGTATTTTGGCTACAGCCTAAAAGGCCTCCTTGGCTAATTGCATATGGAGTGGGATCACTTGTCACTGGCAGCCTCACTGTAACAATCTCCATTTTAAAGCGGCAGCAGGGTCAATTTCCACTCTGCTCTCGCTCGCATCTTGCTCCACAATTTAATTGCTAATGCATCTCCTGTTTCTCCTGCTCCTGCGTCTGGGTTTTCCTCTCCACGCCCCCCTTCGGTGTCCAGTCTTACTCCTCCTCCTTCAATCTTTGCCTTTCCTTTCACATTCCCCTCCTTCCTCAGGTGCCTTTTCAGCCATGTGTAATGAATAAGCTCAGTGGCGCCTGAGGTGCTTGAGTTGATTGTGGTGTGAAGTCGAGTTGGTGACAGGGATGAAGGTCCCTCTGACAGGACAACAAAAGCTGTGGGGTGTTTGATTCACTTGTGAACTGTGTAGACCGTTATTCAATTCCTGCTTAAGTATTAATAAAGGCTTTACACGCCAGGGGGAGGTTGCAGAGGTGCAAGTATGCTTGTGTATCTTGCATGTGTATGTAAGTGTGTGCATGTGCGCGTGTGCAGGAGCTGCTCATTTTTCCTGTGATGATCCTGTGAGCAGGGGGGACAGTAAAGACTCTGGTAACTGATGACGGTCTTATGTAATTCAAGCAATAAGGAGCCTCCGAGATGAAGATGCTTTGAAAGCTCCTCAAAGGTTTGGATGGGTCAGACTCTGCAGAAACAAACACCTGGCTCACTGGTGACCGATGCAGCATGGTGAGTTTGACATGATATCCTTAAAGTTAACTGATAAATTTGAAATATTGTGTATTGTGTTGTTGTCAGCTTTTACAGTAATTAAAGCAGCTGAATTTGACTTAAACATTTATATTAGTGAAATAAATAACAAGTTTGTTCTCATAATTGACTTGATGAGAGCTAATCTGTCTGTAAGAGTTTGTTCTGGCAGGCAGAAAAATCCCAGAAGAATATGTTGTGTGTGTGTTAAATAGTCAGTTAGAGCTGAAAAGATTAGCTGATTAATCCAATAATAAATTGACATAAAGTTAGTCAACATTTATTTTGATGTTCCATCAATCATTGAAGTCATTCTTTAGTTCTAGCTTCAAGTAAATTGAGTGTTTGCACTGTTATTTGTTGTACGTGATTGTCAACAACATATATTCGGGGTTTGGACTGTTGGTTGCAGCCATTTTGACATGTAATAGTAGAGTAAACACAGGAGCTATCGGTGATACTAATTAAGGTTCTGTTTCATTCACGTAAAACAGAGTCCGGATGCTGCAATTGTGCATTGTGATAATTATCCATCCACTTGATACCTATCTTGGCCAAGGACTCACTAGCACAGTTTTTAACCAATTTGTGCACAAATTTTGAGAAAAATAAACATTTTGTGTGCACAGAAGTTTCAGATTTTTAAATTCAAGTCATGAAAAAAGCAGCCAAAACAAAAGTGTGTTTATTGTCACTGGTAACACCTGTGTTTATCCTACTGTTTGATATCATTATGGCTGCTGTGTATAAGGTCTATTGTGAGGTTAATTGTACTGACCGAACAATTAATCATATAATAATAATAATTTTAAAAAAACAACAACAAAAAAACATAAATAAAATCATAAATAAAAAAGATTAATTGGTAGTGAAAACGATTTTAGTCCAAACAAAGTTCACACTACCACAGCAGTGTCTTTATAGAGCAGGTCTATTCAACTAGCAGCCTGAGGACCAAATATGGATGTTTTGAATTTTTGTATGGCCAGTAGGAAGCTACCTGCAAATCAGTCTGTCATGTGCATGAAGCTAAGATACATATGTCAAAGATACCACTGTACATCTTTTTAAAGCACCTATGTGCGATGATCAGCTGCAATAGGATTACACTCACTCTGCACCTGCTATTTGCTCAGTCAAGCCTTATGCCTTGTAGTCTAGGCAGGTGGGCCACAAAAAAAAAACAAAAAAACAAAAATAAACTCACATTAGCTAAACTAACAACAAGCTTTGAAATGTCTCTCTTGAGGCTAAATTAAGCTGATTGCGAAAATTGCATGAACTGCCAACACCAGTGTGTTTACTGTGCTGAGAATGCACAATTGAGTAGTACAAGCACTACAAGCCAGATCATGGCTAAGAGGATTCTAACATTATACTGTAAGAGTTATTTTAAGCCATTAATTGCAAGTATAATTAACAAACTCCTGGTGATTTTCTTATTTGACCCTCTTGCGTTTGAAATTGAATAATTGAATGGTTTGCAGGTGTTGAGGAGTATTTCTACATATCTGAAAAAAGTTGTACAAAGCCTTTTGTGGCTCCGGAGGCAGTAGCGAGAAATCTGATAAATTGCCTCAAGTGATGTCATTAGAGTAATCGGCAGAAGGGACTGAGGATCACAACTTAAAAATAAAATATGAAGGTCTGGGGTTAGAAAAAAGTGAGTTCATCAGACGTCAGAGGCCTTCTGCTCATCTCTATTTGAGGCAGTGGCTTGAGGCCACATTTGCCACTACAAACATAATGCACCAGATTTTCTGATCCCACTGTCTGTCATTAAAATGCATTGTGGGTAATGAAGGTGCCAGGTTTTGACATGGAAGAGGAATGCATGGAATAAGAAAAAATTAGATTTAATGCAATGTTAAATTGGGGACAAGGAATGTTATAGTTACATGGTATGCATCTTAACCACCAGGCCACCAGGGTGCTGAAGGTAATCCTATGCACTGTCTCTGCATTCAGAAGTTGTAACCTCTGTAATCTTCATCTGTCTCTTTGACTCGTGTTTCTGACTTCAAGTCATCACCATCATCTCAGGAGCACACGTGCACACACCTGTCCTGCTGCTGAAGTGGTGGAGCTGAACTGACAAAGAAGAAACAGTCACAGACAGATCAGCAGCAGTAATCATCGCCCACATGGACCAGGCTCCTCCCCCTGCGACCCAGTTTGAGGTGGACGTGGACCTGGGCTTTGCCCTCTTCTTCCTCTTCCTCCTGTGTTTCTTCCTGCTAGTGACGGTGGTGCGCTGTGCCCAGACTGTGGTGGATCCGTACGGCTCCATCTCCACCTCCACCTACCAGGAGGAGCAGATCACCTGAGGCTGGACTCTGCAGGAAATTAAGATTCACTCTCACTGCTGTATAAACATATATATATATATATACTGTAGATACACTGGAGAAGAAGAAAAAGAAGTCCTCATGGAAGTCACAAGACATGCATCAGGTGATGTTTGAGTGACTAAAGAGACACTCCAGGGGACCAAAGCATCAAGAGACTTCACCCAGAGTTTCACATTCAAGTATCTGCCAATCTTAGAAGCAATATTTGATTATTTTTTTTAACTGCATTTACACATACACATATGTACAACCAAAGTACTGTAACACTAATAACCTAAAACAGCATAAATCATCATCATAGCACACATCTATATATTTATATATAATGTACACTGTATCAAAATAAAGTTACATAATTAGCTATTTCCAATGTCTTTGACCTCTTCAATGCTGTTTGGCAATCCTACATTTTTATTATATTTTATATTTCTTTATTTAGTCCCATAGAATACATCTGTATGGTGCATACTTCGGCAATAAGCTCACATTCCTACATAAAAAGTAGCTATTTTCATTTACACATGTGTGACCTGGGGTCCACAGTCTTATAATCTGTTCATGGAATAGCCTTTTAATGCAGCAGCGACTACCTCATGTGTTTCTCTAAAGAGACATGAACCGCCCTCCTCAGTAGTCCACTGATCTGCGCAGCTATCCTGCAAAGCTTTCTCATTCTCAAGAGGAAATATTGAAACTGGAGACACAACACTCAACTCCTGCTCTTGAAGATACATTTTTAATTGTTTTATAGAAAAGATAAAGATCATGGTCCAGCTCACAGTTGTTAATTAACAAATGGAATTTCTTTTATTATTTTGTACAATAAACTATTTGCATGCAGTGAAGCCTCTGAGCTTGTGAGATGAGTATTCACTAACAATCAGAAAGTGACCCTTTGGTAGTGCTGGGAAAACTACTTTGCAAGCTACCAATTACTTCACATTGGAATAAGTTGAACTAAGCTAGCCCTGGGAGATATCCAGTGCTAGCACTATATGCATAAAATCTGAGTTTAAAAAGTTTACCTTTGTATTGCAATTGAATTAGAACAGTGAAAATAGATACCAACACTGATATCTAGTGGTCGGGGATTTAAACACAAAACAAATATCACAATACCATGATGCAATGTTTGTTACAGTATTGCAAAACATAGTATTGCGATACTCAAGTGAATTGACATGTTTACCCCTCCTATTCATGTGAAAGTAGTGTCATCTTTGGTTTGCCCATTTGGACGTCCATCAGTTCGTAAAAAAGCAATGATTCAATAAATATAATCATCCCTTTCCTTTTATGTCCCAAAATTGCTTGAAGTTTCAATTCGTTTAATCACACAAAAATAACAAATAAGAAGCAATTTAACTATTTGAATCAATACACAAATACAAATGTAGTTGAACTATCACCAAGCTATTGTAAACTGTAGTTACACTACATGTAGTTCCCTCCTCCTAAACACTGCCTTTTGGTTTATGACCCAAGTCCACACTCTGTACCAGTTGGTGGCAGTTATGCGCCATTTTGTTGTTCATTGATTGGTGCAAAATATCAAAAGAAGAAGCAGCAAAAACAAGAACACTTTAGATAAGAAATACAATGAATATTGTTCAAGACTGGAACTTTTTTTGGCCTCTGACTGTGGGGCATGTCAGAAAAAGTTTGGGAACTGCTGGTCTAGACTGAGTAGACTAGTTTATTGGAGAATGGGATGAGGGTGGAGGGATATTTCTTTCTTTTTTGTCCCTTCAAATTTAGTTTAGATATGAGACTTAAGCCTTTTTAATCTACTAGCGGGCGGTAATGCAACATTTTGGATGCGACCCACCTCTAAAAACCAACGAAGAAGAAGCAGCAGTTAAAAGCAACAAGAGAAGAAGACGCTACAATAACAGAAATCTAAAATGGAGGAAGCCCATGTCATAAACACATGAGGATCCTTATCGGGACAAAATTGCAAGTCTTTTACATGCAAAAGTGACACAAGATCAGGAGGACGGTTTAACCGTTATTTTTCAAACCTGTCGTATATTTCAGTGCTAGCTAGCTGCAGTGCAGGAGGCTCGTGGTGCGTCCTGGCAGCTAGCTTCAGCTAATTAACGTTACTGCCAAACGACACAAAGGAATCAATAAATTACTGCACTGTGGTGTGACCAGACGTTTGTCTTTTGAAGGGGATAATCAGGGCACATCAACAGGTAAGCTGTCAGTTTTCTTAGAGGTACAGTTATTAACGTTGAGCTCTCGGTTTCCGCTGTAACATCAAGACGCTGAAGTTAGCCTCCGAGTCGACAGTTGAGGAAAGTTAACGGTTCAGCTGTGCTGAGCGACCTCTGATGTGGCAACATGCAAACACTTTAGATAACACATTAACGTTGTTTACATGTTAATGTTAACATGTGTAAAAATGGGGATATTTCTCTTTTTTTCACAACTAGACCACAACATTGGACCAGGTTCACATAAAAAGATAGATCAAATCTGACACTAGATTAGATTGTCCCAAAGAAGACAGGGATTTTAAGACGCAGTTTTATATTTATTAAACCATTATTCTACTTGTGAAAATGCAAAGAAAGGTTTTACTGGGAAAAGGTGGGTCACTCAGCAAGTGTTTATCCTAATACAAATACTATGATACTAATTAGTATGCCAAAAAAGATTTATATGTCCTACTGCATAGTATGTCAAATGCAGTATTCCGATCAACAAACCCCCACCCCCCAAGAGTAACAGGATGTTATCTTGCATCCGGTTGCATTTTGCATGTGCATACCAGCACTATATTACTTATCTGAGTCTTTTTCTAAACCTACCCAAGTAGTTTTGTGCAGAGGGTTCCAGCACAAAACTAAGGTTTGTGCTTAGACCTTATTGGTTTAAGCACAAACTTACTGGCTACTTACTGGCACAAACATACTGGCTTATTGTTTTATCATGTTATGGCAGAAGTGTTGTCTTTCCCTGATTGTAAAGGATGAATTATAGTCAAGTGATGTAATTATCTGACTTTATCAGACTGTTCTAGCTGTTCTATTATTTGCCTTTACACACTTAGTCATTATATCCACATTACCGATGATTATCAAAAAAGTCATTGTATTTAAAGTTCAAGGTGCAATGTTATGATGAAGAAGTATGTCTCGATTGCATGCTTACTGCATGCAACAGTACATACTTTGTGAGGGCAGCTGTAGTATGTACTAAAAGTGAAAAAGAAAAAGTATGCGATGTGAAGAGTAGCTGAAGTTAAACTTGCAGTGAGGAACCACACAAACACTGGTGACATTTGCTTATGACATATACAGTTTTACACCATAGACTGCCATTGTGTGGAGAGCCCAGTTGTCCCCCCCTTAATCACACCTGTTCCTATCCCCAACCACTCTCCCCATTTAGTGTGTGGTTTACGATACAAATTGTGTCCTTCTTGATCACAGGAACTCTGCTATTGTAATTATACAGACTTTCACATTGGGTCTCTCAGATGCACTCACGCTGGTTTAGCACCTTGTTCACATTTTGGTTCAGGAAGCTTGTTTCCTCCCTTCTGGTGGAATTTGCATTCTGATCTTATTGTGAGTTCCTGTAAAACTGTTTATAAACTGAAAACAATGATTCTAATCTACAGTTATATGTTCCAAATATCAGTAGAGCAGCAAACAAAAACAAAAGCGGCTCATCATACATAGTAGATAAACATATAGGATAATATACAATTTTTGACTGTGCCAATATTGTGCTAAGCTCTGGTGTGCAACCTGTGTCCACTGCTTCCACGTCCACTTCAATGTTAGGGGGTATTGTCTGGAGTTCAAACCCTTATTTTAAATCATCTGTGTGTGTCTGTTGCAGTCGTTATGGAGGTGGATCAGATGGAGACAAGAATGTCGGAACTCCAGGAGTCTGGGGAGAGAGTAGAAAACAAGAGGAAGACAGAATCTGACGATGACGGTAAGCACTTCATTGTGCTAGTTGAAACACCAAAAAGGAAAATATGTGTCAGTTTTTGCTTGAAAAATGTTAAACAATTCATCAGTCATCAAAATAGCTGCAGATTAATTTTCGACTAAATCGCTGCCACAAATTCAACAATCCTTTTTTCTTTGCAGAAAATATGTCTGATTCCCCATGTGAGTCTGTTCCCTCCACAAGCGAAACTCCCAGCAAGAGGACGTTATTAGAGGACGGTTCTGACTCTCTCAATGTAATAAAAAAAGCAGTGGTGGTCTTGACCAGACTCCCAGAATATAAGATCAGCGCCCTGCGCCCACCAACACCTCAGCAGTTCTACAGCGAGGACGAATCCCAGAGCAGCACCGATTCTGACATGCAGTGGGAACCAGATGGTGATTCCAGTGATTCTGATTTCTCACTCTCAAAAAAGACCCAGAAAGCTGCAAAGGCCGCCAAGAGTGACACAACAAGAGCACCCACACCACAGCCGAGTAGAAACAACAACAATGGTAATGCCACAAACAACAACAACACCACTCACAGATGAAAACCAAGCAAATAAAAAGAAAATACTAATTTAATTACCACTCACGGTGTCTCAGATTTTCTGGTTGATTTTGGGAATATTTAGACACGGTTTATGAATAGAAAATTTCACATTTGACCTCTGTGATTGTGCATACATATTTCACAGAATTTTTCCATGATAAGTCATTCATATGTTACAATCCCTCAAGCTCATTAGTTTTGATATACATTTTGTGTTTTTCCACAGTGTCAGAACCAGCTCCTGTAATAATATCATCAGCTTTTGCCTATTCCTCAAATGAAACCACAAAGGTGCGTCCTGACCTGCCAGAAGAAGAGATCAAAGTGGACATGATGGTCCTGGCAAAAAAGAAGGCTATGAGATGGCAACGGGGAAAAATAGTGGAGATAGTAACCAGAGGTAAGAATATTAATCCTTTTTTTGTCTGATCACAAATACTTTAAACCATCAGTAAAGAAAAAGGTTATATAAAATCAAAGTCCCTGTGCACTGTAATGCAAGTGCTTTGTGCTTAGTATGTACCATAGACTGTATAAAACATGGACGTAGTCTCCATGATGTTTCTGAAGAACCTACGTGAAGCTAGAAAAAGTTAGTTTCATTATTTGTATAAAGAAAGTACTTTTTTTGAAAACTGTGTGCTATTATTACTATTGCTAATTATACATTTAAATGTCAAATAATCGATTAAGTGATTTTTTGATTAATTTGATAATCTATTAACCATTTAAGTTGTTTATCAAAGCACAAATGACAAACATTTACAGGTTTCATTTTCTAAAACATGAGGATTTGCTGCTTTTTGTTGTTTTTCTATTTTCTTTGTGTGTTTGTCCAACAAAAAAAGCAATTTGAAGACACAACCTTGGGCTCTGGGAAAATGTGGTTGGGTCATTTTAAGTTTTCTTTCCTTTTTTTAATTTTTTTTAAAATTTATTTTACAGGATAGGTGATAATTTATTAGATAACAAAACTAATTGTCAGCTTAAGCTCTAAATTATTTTTGTGTTTTTATTAATTATAAAAATGTAGCTGCCACATATTACGCACATGCAGATACACCTGTGTATGTTTATAGACAACAATGTTTTCACTTACATACTTAATTTCGAACCACAGTGAAACACAACTTTACATAATGGTGATTTTTACCAGTTTCACTCAGTGACATTTTGTCATTTGCAGAAGATGGACGGTTGAAGTACAAAGTTAGTTTTGAAGAAAGGGGGAAGAGCCTCGTGTCTGGCCACCACATCGCCTTTGACACCACACCGAAGCTGGAGCAGCTGTATGTCGGTGCTCGTGTGATCATCGGGTGTCAAGACAACAAGTTCCGGTCTGCTGTTATGGCAGAGCTCCCCAGCAGAAAGAACCGCTTAAGGTGTCTTTGAAGAAACTCGTACCATATAATTTCCTACAGAAAACAAAAATCATTGCCTTAGTAAAGGTTTGATTTGATATAAATTATACTTAAATTCCAGGTTCTTGGTCTTTTTGGATGATCACGTGCCGATGTATGTTGGTTTACCTTCAATTCACCTGGTGTGCAGACCATGTAAGTTTGGCTGTTTTTACACTTCTGTCTGTTTTTTACACCCAAAGCCAAATGTCCTGCAAGTCTTTGTAAATACTCAATCATATTTCCCTCCGGACATTTGCCGGACAACTACGCATGCTCCACCTTAAATTTGCTCTTGATGCTGTTTTTGCTGTTAAAGGGAACTTAACACATCCTCCAGTGTTTACCTGTTGTTTTGATGATTTCATTGAAATGTAAAAAAAAAAAA
>JAJHUR010097197.1:0-22775 GCA_027495735.1 Lutjanus campechanus
AGCTCCCCTTGTGCTACACTGTAATAAATGCGGGCAGTAGGTTGAGGTAGTTATCACAGTGCATGCTAATATGATGGGCCTAGTTACTAGTTATGAAGCACACACACACACAATCAGGTGTGTACATATTAGAGCTGCAATGATCAGTCAATTAATTGATTAGTCGTTTAACTATTAAAGGTGCTAAAGACAACATTCAGCCTCATTAGATGTGAGCAAACATCTATTTGCAATGTAAAGATAGATTCGAGTCCTGCCTTCCTGAGCAGAGAATGATGCCACACTCCCTGTGTCTTTGACGGCTGCATGTGCGTGTTCATGCATACGAATCCATCTCGATCTTCATCCTGCATCAGTTTTCAACATGGCGGCCTGGTGAGCAACTTTATCGTATTACAGCTAAAGAGCACATTTAAACATGTTTCTGAAACTTTTCAGGCATTAATAGTTGATGCAGTGACAGAATATTGTTACAGCCGTTTGTGATCGACACTGCTTAGTCTGACAGTTTGATCTGAATTTCAGGACTCTCCATTGGAATCAGTTGTATCCAGAGAGAAACCCTAGATTTGTTAATGGTTAGTTTGTGTTTCTATGCGTCGTTTTTCTTAATTTGCAAATTGTACAAACTAATTGTTTTCTAATGTGACAACCCTTCGTTTATGACCTGGATAGGGTTAGAAGCAGAAAACACCTGGTTGTGGTTAGGGACAGATCTTAGTTTGGGTTGAATTATCACTCTTGTGAGATCTTTCATGGGTCTAGGGTCTTCTAGACACAAGAACCATGGCCATCGCTTGGTAAAAATCATGCTTGTTTTCAACTAAACATCCATTAAAATGTGTTTCTGAAAACGTTTAAGCAAGAAATAGGCAATCTTGATCCATATTTGATCAGCACTGCCTAATTTGACAGTTTGATCTGAGTTTGTCATGAGAACATTTTTATTTCCTACTGAACAAATACCAAGAAAAGTGACTTGTGTCACTCAAAAACTTGATAATCAATCCATCAGTTTCAGTAATGTTTTAAGAAAAAAAGTCAATTCTCAAAATTCTCTGATGTCATCTTCTCAAATGTGATTGTATGTGATGTAAGCACATAATTTTGGTCATAGAATGTTACTGTTGCTAGTATTCTACAAAAAGAAGAGAAAAGAAAGCCAAGATGGATTTAAAGTAGGTTCTTCTTTGAACACATGCGTATTTCTGTGGTGGCTATCTGAGTCAGTAGCAAGGGACCGCTCTCTACCAAACATATTTTTGGAAGGCCCGCTCTCTCTCTACAGGCCCCCCCTACCCCATGGGCCCTGGTGCAACCTCACTGCATGCACTGTCTATATTTATATATTCTGAAGTTCAGCCAAAGCTGTGAGGCTTCAAGCAGTCAGAGTTAGACAAACTGACAGGGTATCAAAGTTAGTCATAAAATCAAATTATCTATTACCTATTTATGTTTCCCAGTGTTCCCTCACTGAGCCATGGTGGAGGGGTAGTGTTGTTGCTGTTAAATGCATAGTCAGGACAAAACCCCAGTAATAAACAGGATGAAGATACAGACTTGCTGGCAGAAGCCTCATATGGGAGTAAATGGCACTCGGCTCGTGGTGCAAAATCTAAAAACTGTCTTTTTACACAGAACGAGTGTGACATTGAGTTTTTCCCCCTATTTCTGTGTAAAGTTGTGTTACTGAGGGATTGTTTACAACCAGTATGGAGAGGAGGAATGATGAGTGACCAATGAGTGTCTCAACATACATATGACATGCAACTATTGTAGACCAGAAGCAGTCTTGAAAAACTGTAATCTGTCCTTTAAGGTTGGCAAGTTATCAACAAACCTAAGACCAAACTGTCTCTCACAAGACCACGACTCCATAAAGAAGATTCAAAACTGATACAACAGAGGCTCTGAGAACCTCCAAAGAAACCAGGATCCTACATTTCCCATAATGCAACTTGACATTGTCTTCTGTTATACCGTCCCTCTTAGGCAAACACCCTCATCATTCAAACGCCACAAACTCCCTTTGTAACAAAGGCCTTCTCTTAAAGGACATCTAGTGGTGAGGTTGCAGAATGCAAACACCTGAATGCCACTCATCTGCACCCTCCCCTTCCAAGCATGTAGAAGAACCTACAGTGGCTGCAAAACTTACAAACAAAGCAAAAGTCCCTCTCTAGAGCTAGTGTTTGGTTTGTTCATTCTGGGCTTCTAGAAACATGGCAGTGCAACATGGCCGACCATGTGGAAAAGGAGACACTTCCTCTAGATATAAAGGAGCCATTCTAAGGTAACAAAAACAAAATAATTCTTATTCGTGATTATATTCTAATGAAAACATACCTATTATTATAGATCCCCCTAAATCTTAAACCCAATGCCTTAAAACTTTGTAGTCTCCGTGGCATAAAATAACCCTGATGACATCACCAGGGTTATTTCCCAGAGCTACAAAGTACATAATAAAACCATTTTGTAGGCTTTGACATGTAAAATCTAACTTTTTTATCCTGTGTTTGTTGTACCTTTATCAATCACTTTTAATAAACAACAACTTGAACACAATAATCTTTAATTCTGCCACAGCTGGTATGGCTGGAACATCAGCACAATCAACTTAACAAAGCTGCCACACAGGAACTATTTGTAACCCCACGGGCAAAGCCGTGCAAAAAACGAGTGAGTCAAAGTTAAGACTTCATCAAACTTTTTTTTCCTCGGTGCTCTCCTCTCTGCTCCAGCTGAGAAGATAAGCCGTCTTGAGGCATTGGCGAGTTCAAAAAACAGCAGCGGCACCCGCTCGGTATTCACTTCCAGTGATCTCAGCAGCTGAGCGAGTTGCGTTTCCATCCCTTGAGCTGGTCAAGACCACTGAGCATGCTGGGACTCGTGCTCCGATAAGCCACAAACAGCGTCTCTCGTGGCACTGCTGCACTACCTCTTCATCTCTGTCTGGGCATACACACACATACACACACACACACACACATAAATACACACACACATCAGCCACGCCACAGGAATGGCTAGGGTGATACGGGGCAGAATCGACATGCAAGCCTCCACTTGGAAAGGTGAATGCAGGGGGTGGGGATGCGGGGGTATGGAGGTTTCAAGGGATAAGCGGGTTCAGCGAGAAACTGCTCTTCCTCGCCCTTTCATGGCGAATCATATCCCATTAAGTGGGTTTTGTCCTGTGATGAGGATGCTGCTGGCGCTCCTCAACAATCCCATTACAGATCATAAAGGGAGCTGGGGATGTGGCCTGAGAGCACTCAGGCTGCTCCTCAAAGGCAGCTGGGGCTTTGTGTGTACGGCGACTGCGCCACATCTGTTAATGTCTTTTTAACTCCAGGTGAATGTTGGGAGCCTTTCTTTAGAGTCTTGGCGTTCCCGTGTGATGCTTCGTGCTCAGTGGTCAGCGTCACAGGGACCGGTTAGATTTAGCTCGAATGTGAGTTTGGCTTAAGACGTGTGAAGACCAAGACCAGTCTGACAACAGAGGAAAGCTTAGTGGTAGTGCTTCACTGGACTGGAAAGACAACGGATGTGTTACGCTATCTTTAAAATGCTTCTTTCTTTATACATCCTCCTTCCCTTTGGTTTCTGTGCTGCCATCTTACCAGCTGCCTGAATATTGTAAGAAATGAGAAGCTTGAAAGTCTCCTCAAAGGTCCTCTGTGGACACTCTCCTGTCTCGATGTATAGTTTTAATGCCACGCTCGTTAAAACTGCGCTAATCAATATTTTTATATTATACTCCATTAAATTGTGAAAGGGGTCGCTCATCGGGATGAACCCAGAAAGAATTACCACCCGACTCTGCAGTTCCTCCTCGGCTCTGTGGACCCTCTTAGTCTAGTTTTGGATCTCTGGTTTTGGTTTTCTGGCCTACAAACCACTCTCATTAGCCTGGGTTCAAGCTGTGACAAGCAAGCATGGGGAGAATACATGTAACAGACAACCCATTTACACCTGGCATTAAACTGCAATCTGTATCCTGGAGTTGTAAATGCAATCCATTTGTCAATGTGGATAACTTATCTGGATCCAGATCACATTTTAATACCAGGTGTAAATGGGGTGCCAGTTACATGATTAGGATACAAGAAAGGTATCTGCTGATGTATTAAATGTACAATATGTACCTCTTGCAGCCAGGGGTCTCTCTCATATTAAAACAACCACTAAGGACATAGTTTGTTGACATCCTGAAGTAGTGTGGAATTATAAGAGTTGTTGTCCTCACTGTTAAACAACCACCATAGCTGATAAAAATCTCTCTGACCTGACTCAGGAAGAAATCATGTTCAAGTTGTATTCATGTTACGCTCAGTCACATCTGCAAACTTTCTTCCTCACTCTCTGACATATCCCGTGCTTTCTCAGAAGTTTCAGCCACTAGCAACGGCCAGCAGGAAATGCACCGTTACCCTGAATAAATTTTGGCTTTCTACGCATTTGAGCATTGTTGGAACAATGTAGGATAATCTAAGTACACAAGTCAACGAAATATATGACGTCTAGCGTTTTTAGACATTTTAATGTGGAAATGTTACATATGATACCTTTAATGTATTGCAGAAAAAAAAACGACGTAATCAGATTATTGATACAATTTGTGAGAATGGGGACTATTAAAAGAATCACAATTTGAAATCAGAAAATGAGAACAGCATCACAGCACAATGCAAGTTCTGCCTTCTCTTGATAAAGAGTCAGAAACTTTGACTCCTGGAGGTACGGCTCCATGTTGTCCATATCCCTAAGCTTTCAGAAAACGTGCAGAAATAGTTTCTGTCCATATCCGTATCTAACATTCAGGTCCAAAGAAACACTATTCCTAAGCAGTACTCTTTAAAGTTTCAATATCTACACTGTTCAGCAACAACCAACAAGAACATGAGATAGTTCAGTGCAACTATGCTGTTGTTTCTGCCTAGTCCCAAACAGGAGACGGACGATGTTAGCAACTAGCTGCTGAACAGGTCTGTGTTCATTTAGCATCTAGAGAGGCAGATATTTCCCTCAGGACATGTGTCCTGAGCTAAAAGGAGAGTGAATATTAGATTTAAATTCATCAGGTGACTAGAAACACAACCCCAAATGAACACTAATGTGTGCTAGATTTGATATGGATACTTTTTTTTGATAACAACTTGCTAACAAGTCTTTAGCTTGTTCTGGTGCCCAGTGCAGCTTCTTTATGGACCAAAAAAACACTGTTCCAAACCGGTGCTCTTTAAAGTTCAATATCTCCATTGTTCAGCAACAATGAATGACAGGGGAAAGTTCTATATATATATAACAAAGGTTTTAAAGTCACAGAGTTCAGCCTACAGCCTACATTCGGCCATATGCTTACATATTTGTGTTTACTCTGCCTTATGTTATGCAAATTTAGATTCAGATACAAATCTAGAAGATGAGACATTTTGAGACCTTATTGTTACAAGTCTGTTTACTTCTGTCTTTAGCTCTCATTCACTTTCTTCCCTTCCTTTTTTCTTTCTCTCCAAGTTGGTTGCTGACAGGAAACGAATGAGGGAGGAGGGGGCACAAGCAGTAGGAAACACAGATGGCTACACATCAACGTGGCTTCATTTAGAGAGGACCTTACCCTTTATGACCAAGATATGCTCAGTATATATTTATGTCTTTCTTTGCGGGAATATGTAAAATATGAAAGAAAGATCACAAGTGAAAAGATGCCGTGCATACAAAATCCTCTTTCCCTGTATGGATGAAATATTCCTTTGTTCTTTCCCATGTGAAGACCACATAACTATAAAGGCAGTGAATATCATGTGTGTCTTTTTGCTAAGCATGTTGATCAGTTTGGTTATTTTTAAACTGTTCTAGATGCAACTGAGAAGTAAATCAATACTGAACTCTAAGCAAACAAACATTAATGATTTTGAGTGGGAGTTCATTGTGCAACAATTGCATTTGCAAATTATGTACTGACGCTAAACTTTTAATATTACTATATACATGTGTGGGTGGGTATAATATTTGAGACAAGTTTTAAACAATCCAACACAATAGCTCTTTCACAGTTACTATGGTTTTTGTTTGTTTGTCTTTCAGTTGTGACAGGGAGGATTTGATTCTATTTTTGAAGCAAGGATTTGTGGGGCGCAGCAGTGGTGCTTAACCTGGCGACCCCCAAGGGGGTCACGAGATAATTTGTAGGGGGTCACCAGATGGTTGCGGAGAAAAGAAAAATAAAATATTGTGGTAAGCACCATGAAATGAGTAAGAGGAAACAGCTCTCAGCGACTTCAGCCCATTTATGACATCCGACATGAGGGTCAAGCTCTCAAAACAGCCACCTCACTAATGGTCAAAACTATAGACCAGCACAAAAGTGACAATTATCAGCATAAACTACCATGTTCTGAACAGACACAACAAAAAGAAACATTAGTATCTTGTAAAATTAAATTGGTAATTACTCAGTCCAGCAAGCATGATGGGAAATGGGGGCCAGACTGGGGAACTGTTTTTACATTACATTGCTTGTACCAGTGATATAATTTGCCTTAGAATAGATTTTATTTTGTGTGTGAAGCTGGATTTACGCCGTCCAAATGCATGATTTGACATAAGTTTCGTCAACAGAGGTTTACACGTCGACATCCGTGTATCCCCGTTTGTTTTGGCGGAGTGGACTCCCCGCCACTACAGGCGCCAATCGACTGTGTATGTGTGAAACGCTTTCGCCAAGCAGACTCCGTAAAATCGTCCGTGGTGTGCGCAGCTGTCCGTGTCCGTGTCTGTTCAGGACTATAATAGAGGCCTGAGAGTCAAGGTGTGCATGCACGAGTTCTCATTGGACACACACAAAAAAGATTTGCTCATTTTGTTGCTTTTGTGCCACAGTGTCATGCTTAACCAAGCAGCTATAGTCAGTTTTGCTAGCTATCACATGGAGCGACTACTATGGAGCGATGGCTTCCGGCTCAAGATTCAGGCACATGGGAGACTGAACAGGAAATGGAGCCTCAACGTGGGTCACCAGAGAGTCTGACAGCAGCACCATCAACTGAGAAACACAAGGGTTGGCGTTTCCAACAGAGCCCTGAGCTCCCACCAAGGTGCAGAAATATCACCCCGACTTTACAGTATGGATTTTTGTGGGGTTTGCAAACACCAACCTGATTATTCTGAGGAGCTGCGACCAGAAAAGGTTGAGAACCGCTGGTGCACAGAACATCTCACAAATGTATCAATATTTGGTCCCTTTACACATACATACTCTCTTTGAAATAAAGGTGCTAACTAGAACCATGAAGGGTTCTTCACCTTGTCCCCTATTGTCCCCAAAGGACAACCCTTTTTGGTTCCTGGTCGAACCTTTTATAAAGAAACCCTTACAGAGAGTTCTATCTAGAACCCAACATAAGCATTATATGTAGAACCACTGATGAAAGGTTTTGCCCAGAACCTCCTATGAGAGGTTCTAAAGGAGAACCCATCTATTGTGTTGCGTTTCCACCCAGAACCCCCTCTGGGGGATCTTTCAGAATCTTCCCACCTTCTAAGGGTGCGAACAAGACCCAGCAAAGGGGTTCTACTGGGAATCTTTTAATATTCTGAGAGTTTCTTCCAGGTCTTTTCCACCAACTGAGCATTCTGAGCATTTACACCCATGATGAACTGATTCAGAACTTGAAAAATTGGTTAACAGCTGGAACCAAGTAATAGCAGATTTTACTTGGGAACCAAAGTAGGCGCATCATATTTTACATGTTGTTGTGCGTTCTGCAGCGCCCTCTGTTGATGACATCCTTGAATACAAGGGTTATGCTCAAAACTTTTTAAAGCGGGATGGTACTACTAAAGTTCCACGGATCTAGAATGGAACCAGTTCAAGAATCAGAGTTTATTTGGTAGAAAAGGGCCCATCTAGAGCCCACACAGCGGGTTCTAGCAAAAACCCTTTTATATTATGGTACAAAGAACCCTTGATGAGTTTTTAAATGGTTTCAACAATCCTAAAAGTACTCTTTTTTCCAAAAAACCTTTAGTTTTAAAAAGAAACTTTTCTTCTTCTTCAGTGTAGGGGTAAACTTACAGTATAGCAAAATGTACGCCTAGTATATTACTTTGCTTTACAAAAGATGACAGAGTTTGCTTACAAAGGTAGAAAAGAGCTAAATTGGGCCTGTGTGGCATCATGGTCTTTAAATTGGCAAACACTAAAATAGATCTCCGCGCAGTGTGGAACTTCCACAAAAGTACGACCACTCACTTATGCACATTATTTATCTCTCTCATTATGGAAGTGGATCATCTCAGGGTGTGTGAGCTTCACGCTCAGCTCCTGTACAGTACGCATTTCCCTCTTCTCACACCTAGCTCCGAGCTAAACTCCTGCGCCGAGGCCTCCTATAAGCATCACCATTAATCAAACGGGCAGCTTGCGTTTTTTTTGAAAGAACGGGCAAGTGGCATAAATAACTAAAACATCAGGGGAAGGAAGGAAGGAGAAAAAAAGACAGTGCTGAATAAGAAGTGAAAAGGGAAATCACAGCCAAAGTCACCTTGAGTCCAGCTAATTTACAAAACAGTGACACAAGCATTAACTACAATGAGTGTGATTAATATC
Organism: Lutjanus campechanus; assembly: GCA_027495735.1. NCBI lineage: Eukaryota > Metazoa > Chordata > Actinopteri > Lutjaniformes > Lutjanidae > Lutjanus > Lutjanus campechanus. The sequence continues at coordinate 8,618 of JAJHUR010097197.1, forward strand.
GTAAAAGGCATTAGCTGCTGTTTACATTGTCAAGGTGTTTATCCGTAGCTCCCAATTTGGCAGGCTTCACATTTTCATATTTTATTTTAAGTGTGACCGGCTACAGAATACTAACAGCTTGTCTTTTTGGGCAACAGTTGCGCTCCCCGGGCTCTTGAGCTGGAGCCAACTAATGTGAGGGCAGGCGCGCAAGGCCGTACATTTCAGCTGCTCAGGGAGACAAATAAATGATTTCTTCACTTCGTTTAAGTCAAGAAGAATCAGCCGTCTCATTATGCTGACAGCGGGCCTGTTGAATGTGATGTCATAAATGAATTTGAGCAGGTTCAGGGGGCATCTCATTAAAAAGGTTTATTTTCAACCAGCCACTCTGGACATGGTGACACTGAGAACTGCTGCTTTCTTTACTCGGGGCTATCGCAATAAAAAGGCCATGTTTGCAGCACTTCATGAAGGTTTACATGTGCATAGTGCTTGGTAGGGCTGCACAATTAACTGAATATTAATCTCAATCATGACTTTGGATTCCCATAATTAAACGAACATGGTCAGCTGCAATATTGACATTTAAAAACGCCTTGCTCCGCTGCATATCAAATCAAGAGCTTCCTAAACTAACAGCCAGCCGCCCTGCAGCGGCAGCCTGTGCTAAATTTCATGGATGTTGCAGCTGCAGAGCCGAGTAGAAGAGTGATGTACAACAGAGAGCAGACGGGCAAAATGTAAATCAAACGTCTGGAGAAGAAGATGGAGGAGAGCCGGTCCCTCCGTGCAAACAATGGATCATCATGCATTGTTTGGAAGAATTTCGGATCTAGTGCAAGTGATGTTAAGCAAGAACAAATATGCAAAGCAACACGACTAACTTGTTCAACCACCCGAAAAAGCACCAATATGATGAATGCCCGAAAGCTGTTACCTCACTGAATCTCCGTCCTTGCCCAGCATCACCTCAGACATCCATAAAAGCATCACTGTATGAATGTAGTGCTCTGTTGAAAAAAGTTTCTGGCAAAATCTTACTTGTATTTTACTTGTCGGAGATGCTCTGTGTAACAGTAACACTTCTGAACCAAGTCTATAAACACCTGGAGACGCCATCGTATGCTGTTTGCTGAATGCTCATCTGACTTTAACACTGTCCAGGCAGATCTATTGACAGTGAAGCTGGGTGGTATTGGTGTAAATCATTCCCTCTTCAGATACAACTTCTGATATCTGAAAGCTTGAAATAGCAAAAATACAAATGTGATATCCAAGTTTAGTTTCTTATTAAAGGGATAGTTACTCATAAAATGAAAATTCAGTCATTATCTACTCACCCCAAACAATGTAAGTGAATGGTGACCAGTTATTCCATGTCTCCTAAAGTCCACAACACACAAACCCAGTTCAGACAGTGTGCATGTGCGCGTGAACGTGGCTCCAAGCTAAGGATCTACAGTAAAGACTCAGGCTAAAAACAAGGTGTAAATGACATTTTTTTTAGTCAACTTGGCATGCCTTGGCTTTAGGAGACTTGGATTACACCAGAAGAGCAGTATAGAGACATTTTATTGTTTGATAGATTCTGCAATGCTGTTTTCCTGCGAAACTCCGACAGTGTTTTGTGGACCAACAAAATAATTCAGACTGTCAGTCTGCATGAGGGTGAGTAGATAATGACTGAATTTTCATTTTTGGGTGAACTATCCCTTTAAGCATAAAGATCTGAATGAAAATAAATGTTCAGAAGTATTAGAAAACAGTTCATTTTACTGTTTTTATAATAATAATAATTTACAACCATGAGTTAATAGAGTAACGGAGGAGACATGGGAAAGGGGTGGGGAAATATAAATTTTACTTCTGCCTATCCTTTTCAGACATCATTACTCTTTTTGTTTTTTATATGATTTTTATTTTTTGTTTGAAATTAAGTCACTCATTCGTTCAGTCATTAATTCATTTGTGATCTTCTTATGTTCATTGTGCATAACAACTTCCCTTAGGAGCAACAAAGGTTTCATTCATTCATCCATCCATAAGGCTCAGTCATATTTGGTGCACAGATTTGAACATTAGCAGGAATGTAGGTAATATGAAAGTAAAGTGACAGTGTAATGAAAATATTTTGTCCCTAAAATCGATGAATAATCCTGATAAATAATGGTGATCAAAATAATTATTTTACCTATAATTGTGCAACATTACTGCATATGAATGCATATGTGGTACAGGGTGGTAATGGCATCACTGCACCGTACTCGCTCAGCTCAGTGGAGCAGCACTGATTTTGGAGCGCTGAGAATGCCAAAAAGCTTCAAGGTGTTTATATTGCAGCTGCTGTGAATATCTCTTTATTCACATTTATTTAAAAAAACAACAAAAAAAAACTACTCCCGATGAAAAATCTGCACAACTACAGCACTTATCTCAAAGTGACAAAGACTGGAGAGCTGCGGCGGAGCGGGTTCTAAGTCGGAATCCCTCGCCGTCTCGTCTCAAGACTGCATCTACATCCGCTCTGTCATGAAATCAGGCCTAGTTAGCAGCTAACACTGAAACACGTGCACTTGATCACGCCCAGTGCAACTTGCGCTATCGATCAGCCCGGGCCGGGCCTCGCGGGGCCGCCGGAGTGTCACGACACGCCGCCGACTCCTTGAGTGGATTGATCATAGAAATGCATAAATAATAAAGTGGCATGTCATTCTGACTTCCTATCGATTTTCCCATTAGCAGCTGATTGATACAAGCTTTAAATGTCAGGAGTCTCATTGATTGCCACGAGTCCACGCACTCACTCACAATGTCATGTGGCATTTCCTGTGGCTCTGCAGCCTTCCACCTGGACAGACTAAATTAAAGGTCAACAGGTGCACCCTGTCATCGAGCTGCATTTAGGGACCGGGGTGTTTACACAGACGCTCTGCCATGTTTACGCCTCTTTTTTAACTGCATCTGGGAGTGATACGGGGCCAACTTCGCCACACAGACTGCCTAAACTCCTCCCTTTTGGTCCAAGAAGTGAGACAATTTAGATCCACAAATGACAACTCTGAAATGCAAGGCTTTATGGGAGACGGATATTGGCTTGTAAGAGAAAAGGCTGGAGGGTTTATTGTGCCAAAATACAAGGCTATCAAACCATCGTCTGGACTGTCTGGTGATGTCTGTTCAAATAGCACTAAAACTAGGCTTTCACAAATAATAATTAATAAAATTGCAATATCCAGATCACAGAAGCTGCAATTTTTTTTGATGAAGGGAAATGTGCAACAAAACAGCACTATAATGAAGTGCTGTGTCACACATGTCAAGCGGGGTAACCAGGAGAAATCCAGCATGCAGACGAGAGACAGATCTGGGGCAGTTCAAATGTTTTAATGAGCAGAACTGAAACACAAAAAGGCTTTCGGATGGCCAGGCAGACATAGGTCAGAGACAGAGAATCAGTCCAATGAAGGCAACCAAATCCAAAGCAACAAACAAAATCCAAAGTCTAATAAACAGGCAGAAAGTCCAAAAAAAAAAAACACAGTCCAACACTGGGGAAAAGGCTGGGAAATGGCTTAGATATTTCACAAAGATGAACTGGCAAAGAAAAGAGGGAGAAGCGCAGACTAAATACACAGGAAGACAAATCAGGGACAGGTGAAGCTCATCAGTTATCACAAAACGAGGGTAAAAGACAACAACAGAAAGAGGTAAGAACTTCGAACTAAAACAATCTATTACTTGAAGATTTGCTGGTTTCATTTTGTGTGGATTTGCTGTTTTATACCTCTTCAAATTTAGTATTTTTGACTTTTGTCATTTTGGCTCTAGGAGCTTTTGATGGATGCTTTTCTATATGTTTGAGCTTTTTTTGTACACTTAAGGATTGAGCAATATTTCGATAAATCAGGTTAGGCCTGAACAATTAATAGAAATTTTAGCGAAATCACAAATTTGCAGGAGTCACAATATTTGTTAAAGGGGAAATCTGTGCCAGAATACCATTTTAAATGAAATACTGTCTTGCTGCAGAGATGCTTTGGCCTGCACATCATATTCCACAGGCTTCAGAAAGCATCTGTTCGGTACAAATCCCTGCATATATCACACCATAATAATTTTAATATGTTTTCCAACGAAAATGAGAATAATGATGTAAAAAAAAAAAAACATCATTCCCTTGAAAATTTTAAATTATATCACAATTGCAATATCAGGCAAAATAATCACAATTAGCTTTTTGTTCAGAATCGTTCAGCCCTATGACAGATTATTCACGAATGAGAAAACTTGTTAGTTGCAACCTTATGTTCAAATTAGATGTTTTCACTGGTCAAGTCTTAGCTTGGGCAGTATCTACTTTTTCTTACCTTCCTGACAGGCATTAGGATATATGATATTATGACGATATTTGTCTAAAACTTGTTTAAAATGACTCAACATGACTCTACTTCCTTAATGTACGCAGAGCTGATCGTCATAGCAACACTATTCCCACAGTTGGGAAACAAGACACACTCAGGAGTTCTGCTTTGGTGTTGAGAAGCTGCAGCATTCATTCACTGACAAACTCAAACTTACACTGTACATTTACTGCCACAGTGACAACTTCAGCCCTCGTTCACCATCACTCTCTGCTACCAAAAACAGTATAATCAGTCTGCCGCTGTCTCTCAGGCTCGCTCAACATGCTACGCTCCTCTGATCAATCAGCTGTCTGCAATGTTTGCTGAATCACCTTCATTATCAGGACTAAACCCAAAATACTCCAAGGGTAGAGCCTTTTTTACTAGTTAATTCTATAACTTGATCTCCAGATTTCTCGCCTTGTCCTCCAGTGGAGAGACTGACCTCTAGTGGTGCATGCTGTGCACTACAATACATCACCTCAATACAGTATCAGTTTAGTAGATGGATGAGTGTCTGTATTACTGAGAGTATTAAAAATGATTGTATACTGTAATACCTTTACACTGTCACTGCAAATTATATTCTGTGTAATCAGGTTGGGTAGAGTCCTGTATTGCCTTTTGTTTTGGGTATGTCAGTATGTCAAGGACCTGCCCCAACTGTTGTGTGACACAGGAGGATGGCTTCATCTTCAAGCCTAAAGATTAGATTGACATCAGTTAGGACTTTATTGAGCCTTTAAGCAGAACAATGTCATCACTGCTCTGGACGTGGATGCAATGATGAGTATGATCTAAGCATGGTTGGGTAATAACCCCCCTGGATGTTGAGATTGCTCCGAAGTGTGACCATGAGGTCACAAGGGACTCATCACTCCAACTCAGATTAGGGCTGTAACTATTTTGTCATCATGTCCAAGTTGCTAAACTGACTGACAACCCCTCACGCGCACATTCACACATGCGGGCCAGTTCATCTGACCCTCCTGCTGTATGAGGGGACAGGACTAAGACACGACATCACTCCTCCTAACAGTGTTTTATGAAATGAAACTATTCAAACTAGGGCAGCAACTAACAATTCTTCTCATTATTGATTTTTATTATTGATCAATCATTTTTTCTTGAGTCATTAACCAATACTTTAGTCTATAAAATGTAATAAAGTAGTGAATGTGATGACCATCATGATATCCTTCAAGGTATAATGGCTTGAACAATTCATTAATTATCAAAATCGTTTTTGACAAATCAATTAATAACTCATCATTTCAGCTGTAATTGACACATCCTAAGTCCCGCCTCTTTTCATTCTGTGCTGCAATAACAGTCAAGCAGGCTTGGTGGAAAACGAAACCTTTGTCAAAGTCCTTTCCTGTTTCCTGTACTTAGATATGCCATGTGATAGGCTCAACTAAGTTGAAAAGAAAACCAAATGTTGAGGATGGTTACACAATGTTGCTGGGGGACCTGTTAGAGTGACATATAAACAGTTGCATTTAAAATTAGAATTGCCAATATTCCGGTACCCCCTAGAACGACCATGGAGGCATTTTTATCTCCCTAAATCACAAAAGGGGTCGGTTATAAGTCATTTGTAAGTATGACTTGACTAAAACAACTTTTTAGAATTCAGTTTTATGTAGTTTATCTTTCTTAATTGTGCTTTATTAAACTGCAGACAGAATGAGTCATTTTTTAAGTTAATAAAATGTACAATCAATCTAAATGTGAACAATTTAAATAAATGAAAATAAACATATTAAAATAATTTAGTCAGACTAGAAAAATGACATTGTTTAAAATGGAATTTGATCTTTTTTCAATAATAAAGGGTTATTTTATTTGTGAGTACATGAATGAAACCGGAGCTCCAGCAGGAAATGATGCACTTCCTCTCCTCCTCACACACACGCACTCAATCACTCCACAGATTTTCACAGCGCACTGTCAGCGTCAGAGGTGTCAGGTGGTTACTCTGTTGAGAGTAATTATAGACTACATTATATGATAATGTTTGGTTTTTGCTATAGGCAGGAGCCTTCCTGTCAAGGCCATTTTCTTTGACGGTGTGGAGGCTCGACTCAAATTCTCCTCACAAATTCATGATACAGCCTGTTTGTGTTTTTTTTTATAGATAGGTTCAGCCTACTGTAAGCATAGGCTGCGTGCAGTCTTGTAATCAAAGACTTCTTAAGTAAACAATGGGTGTTGCTACGCAACCTGACATGGCGTGAATGTAGAGCGTAGTCTTATACAGCTGTTAAATAAAATAAATAAATCTTTTGTTTTTCTGTTTATCCCACACATCCCATAATTCACTGGATGATTAATGAATCCATTTTGGGAAAAGCTGTGAACTGGGTTAGGCTAACAAGCTAGCTAATCTACATCAATTGATGACTAGATTGTTCTATCTGAGTGCTATCGTAGCAAAATGGTAGCTAACTAGCTACCTAATCTATATCAATAGTTAGCTAGGTTGTTACATTTGATAGCAAAATGCAAGCTGGTTAGCTAGTCTTTTACTAACTTAAGATGTTGACTGAGGTTCTTTTGGGTGTAAGCTTGCTCCACTGTTCTTGGAGCACAGAGCAATAATGGGCGGGGCTTTGTTGGGTCCATTATTTTGCTTTTTTTTCCTTCTTCAGTGAGGTTTGTGATTCCTAATTGAAATTCATCTTCACATTCACATAAATGCATAACGATGATTCTAACAAAAAGAAGTCCATCAAGTTTAGCTAAAGTTAATTTAAAAAAAATCAAAACTGCCACCTTCAGTGGACAACTGAGGGACACTTTGCCAGCAACCCCAGGTGCGGAGTGTCAAACATTTTATTTCCTACATTCTGATGAATTTTTATGCACCAGTTTGTGCTTTATATGCATCAATTGCAAGAGTAAAGCACAGTTGCATCAGTTCTGTTAAGGATTCAAATATCAGATCATTGACATTGGGCAAAACGTTTGTTCTGTCAAAACAACTCTGGGCCTCTGCCCTTGTACTTGCTCCAGGTCAGACAGTCCACCACAGACGACAGAAAATACTCTTTGACAAAGTGCACAGTTTGCCTCGTACTCACTCCCACTGACAGGACTAATCCACTCGCGGTCTGTCTGCCATTTAGATCTGTATTTGGACAGCTTCTCTCTTTTTAAAGGTGGACTTGAGCTAAAGGTATTTGTCGGCATTAGAGGGGGAAAAAAATCTGATTTAATTCACAATGTCTCATGAAACTGTGCATGAAAATAAGGGACATATTGTGTCTTGTACTGATTCAGTAAGGGACAGTGCATTTTATCTATACTGCATTATACAGGACTGGTGGCAGCCCTACAAGCAAATCAAATGATTTATTCAAAAAGTAATGATGCATAATGATAAAAACAAGTTCTAAGTCAGTCTATCTGTTCTTGTTTACATGCTCAGTGTGAAAATGAATGAGTTAAATACATAAAAAGCAACAAGGTAAACTTTTCTACATAATTAGGCTATAAGGAAACAAGACAAACCTCACTGTTTGACACCCTCACTAGCACCACTGTAACTTCTCTTGAGGCTAATAAGCCAGCTACTTTGTCAGGAGAAAAGGGGGAAAGCATTTGGGGGGGAATTAAAAGTGCATTCATCTTTCAAGGAGAAAACCTCTTCCAAAAAGGGCCACAAGCAACGTAGGGGTAAACAAAGTGGCGAGCGTGTAATCTAACTTTATAAATGTACTGTTGACTTTCTTTATGATTCAGAAGAAATTGCAATATTTGGCTGACGGCTAAAACATCCGTGCGCCAGGATTCTGTTTTAAGCCTCTCAAAGGAAATGGCAGAGTGAGAGGAGGGGTGGGTGGGGGTGTGCTCAATAGGAAATCATGAGAGTGTGTGTTTGAGTGTTGCGTTGGGGCAGAGCTGAGAGGCAAACGAGGGGAGAAAAGCCCGAACGCACACAGTCGCTCCTCTCGAGCATGATGCTAGCAGTCTTTTTACTTCGGGGCTTCAATCACATCCTGTTAGGCGTGTTTACGAAGACACTCTTTGCTAATGGGAGCGCCGAGGAGGATGAACATCTTAAAGAGCTCGGCAGTAGGTATGTGCAGGTTAATGAAGCAGGGGTCCCCGCTTCCTCCCGCTTCCAACACTGAGATCATTTAATGATTCTCTTGCAACCTATTTATGGCACCACTCGGTGAACATAACAGAGGTTAATAAAGTAGAGGTCAACTCTTTATCACACCTGCCCAGCACTGTTTCCCCCTCTCCTTTGCTATAGCTCATAGAAGCATTTCTCATTAATGATCTCCCCCACAGGGCGATTGAGTATAAATGCACTGTGCGGAGTTTAATGCCTTGATTCCCACAGGCACGTTTGCCTGATCGTCAAATTATTCCGGGTGCCATGGTTGGTATTTATTTCATGCTAATAGCCGGCATCTTACCGGAGGCACGGAAAAACAAGTGTAACATGCACATTACACAGAAAAATGCCAAACGCCGGCCAATCAGGGGTGTAAAAAAAGCTGATAGAGCGAGACAATGCACGCCGCAGCCTTGAGTTGAGTCATTTCACACAGAGGAGGGGGTGTGTGACACTGGCAGAAGGGAGCATGGATTATACAGAGGCAAGAGAGTGGATGCACACAGATGTGTGTGTGTGTGTGTGTGTGTGAGGAAGCAGTGGGCATGCAGTGTGAGTCCACCTGCGGAGTCCTGTCTGTCTCCGTTACTCACGACAACTGTCACTCTCTGCCTTTGTGAACATCACGAAAAGAGGCAAAAGATACTTCACAGTCCCTCACTTGTGAAAAAAACACATCGAAACTGACAACTTGTTACATTATGTCACAGTTAATGTTGTAGCGAGCATATGGATGCTGCTGTGGAATATAAGGCGTGCACCTGCATCACACACACACACACACACACACACACACACACTGCACCACTGGTCATGGATGAATTATGAGGCAATGGGCCCCAAGGCACATAAATGCAAAAGGCACCACAATCTCTCCTACATATGAGCAAAACGCACAGACGTGGTGGCTTTGCCTCTTTTTGTAGTCGCTTTGCATGTCTTTGTAGTTGTTATGCATCTTTCTGTAGCTTTGCATCTTTTTGTGGTTCTTTTGTGTCGGCTGTTTCTCTTTGTAGTTGCTTTCATCTCTGAGGTCATATTGCATCCCTCTCTGTCATCATTTTGCATCCCCTTTGTGACTCTCTGCAGTCATCTTCATCGTCTCTGTTTTTATTTTGTGTTGCTTCGTGGTCATTTTGTGTCCCCTTGTAGTTGTTTTGCATCTCTTTGTAGTTATTTCGTGCTGTTCGATTTGTTTCTTTGTGGCCGCTTTGTTTCTCTATGTCGTCGTTTTAGTCTGTTTGAGTTCATATTGTGTCTCACTGTTGTCATTTTGTACATCCTTGTGGTCATTTTTTGAGTTCGTCTTTGTAGTTATTTTGTGTCTCTGAAGATGTTTTGTTTCTCTTTGGGGCAATATTGTGTCTCTTGTCATATTGTCATATTGTCATATAAGTCTCTGTTTTCATTTTGCATTTTTTTTCTCTTTGTAGTTGCTTTGCTTCTCTTTGTAGTTAATTTGTGTCTCTTTGTGGTTGTGTTCTTTCTCTCTGTAGTCATTTTGTTTCTCTTGGTAGTTGTTTGTGTAGTTATTTTGGTCTCTGAGGTCATATTGTGTCTGTTGTCATTTTCTATCTCCTCATGGCTGAGCACGGCTCTTTGGAATGAGTTTCGGTCTCTTTAAGCAACATTTTGCAGGTGAATCCCGGGGGGGGGGGTCTGTGCCCATCCAGTAATTCATCCAAGCCTCTGTTCATTTCCCAGTTTAAACCATCCATCCATTTTCTGTAGTCACTCATCCTACAGCTGGGACTTGGCCACATAGTTGAAATAATCACCACATTATTAATAATAATGATATGTTCCAATATTGCTATATAACATCATAAATGGATGCAAGACCACATAGAAGAACAAAATTGAGCATATAATGCATGACTACCTGTTGTCACATGACCAAAGTTTTGATTATGTGATAGCTGAGCCATCTCCATGACAACTGAGCAACCATCTACATTTAAAGGCTATTTAAAGCTTCAGTAAAAGCTAATAAGCTGGGCCAAGGTCAAGAAATAATTTTTACACTGATGCTCAAAACAATCAGTTGTTTTTGTCAGTTTAATTACAGCTTGCTTGGGATCATTAATGTGGACACCATTAATATGTGGGACAATATGACATCATATGATAATATTCTACTAACTCTAATATTACATTATCCCATCCCGGATGACATTGGCCAATCAATCCAATTATACAGGCGCCAGTTGACCTGACCTGCATGTTGATGATGTGTGAGTGACAGAGCCGATCACTCCGTCAAACATCACAACCTTTTTTTTTTAAACAAACAGCAAAACAACACATAGCATAAAGATCACATGATGAGGAGGTTTAATAAGTGAAGCAAGAGACCTAACGATGTTTGTTATAATGCTTTTTGCCATTTAAATCCAAATTTTCTCCCAATTTGGAACAGTTTCCAAGGACGTGACTAGCTATTTTTTTCACAATAAAAGCTCTAATAAACAAATCATTACTTTTGTGAAATATCCACATTAAGTCTTGTGTAATTGATAACTATCTTTATGGAGGCTGGTTAGGTTTTAATCAGGTTTAAAGTTAATCTAATTCTTTATTTGGGCATTTTTAAACCATGGTAAATAATGATCATCATAATTTAAAATTGCTTTAATATAATATAATTTCAGACTTTCAACACTTTCACTTGATTGTGGAAGTAGAAATGTTGAAATCTATAAATGCAACAATGATACAGACTTAAAACAAATATAACAGACAAAAATAGATGAATATACAGAATGTCGGCTTTCTCTTTAAGTACAAATAATTCTGTTATTTGTCCTGTCCTCACTGGATGCCCCTTGTACAGAATTTCCTTGCTGAAGTTTCCTCTAGAAAGTCCCTCCTTGCTCCTCTGAGCAGCAAACCTCGATGATTAAAGACTTGATCAATTTCTATGAAGGATGCAGGAGATATAAAATCAGAGAAATGATCATGGGGATGTAATAAACAATGGATGGCAGCCTGTTAATTCAAATGAGAGATGCACTCTTTGCACTCCTCTGCCCGTAATGCGCCCATATTAGAGAGCTTTAATGGATGAAGCCGAAATGATCTCTTGTTATCTTATCTCTCTGTCGCTTTTATATATATCATATTGGATCTCATGTTTTAACTCTGCTGTCTGGCCATTTGCATGATCCATCCCTCATGAGATTATTCAGTCACATCTGTGCTGCAGCACAGAATTCCCTGCTCAAGCATTGATAGTTTGCAGAGAACTGCTGATACCAACAAGTCCTGCAGATGAAAGGACCGGTGTGCAGGATTAATAGCATCTAGTGGTGAGGATGTAGATTGCAACCAACTGAATTCTACTTGCCTCACCCTCTCCTTCCAAGTTTGCTGGAACAAATGAAACAATTATCGATGCCTCTTGCGGCATCAAAAGTTTTAGCCTGGTCAGACTGTATCCATCTGCAGGTGCTCGTGCTCAGCCATCCTTACCAAAACTCAAAAAGTAGCCAAGTTTCGAACGGAGACAAAACACACGTTTACATCCATGAAACTTTCCATCTGGTAGGACAGAATGTAGGGCACAGCCCGACTTTCAAAATTATTACTGGTGATCAAAATGTTGAGATTTAGGTTTGAATTTTCCAATTTTTTTTCTGCATCGATTCATAATCTTTCAAAAGAGAATCACAATGCATCTAAGAATCAATTATTTCTCCCACCCCTAGTGTTTGGTTTGTCCGTTCTAGTCTACTGTAGAAACATGGCAGTGCGTTAGCTCTCCTGCTTGAATGGTACCCACTTGAAAATATAACATAAATGATTTTACTTTTTAATCGTTTGTATTTTTAACTACATTATACGTTGAGTCGACTATCAGTTTCTTCTTACGGATGTCCTTTTTTTCTTTTTACTTGTTTTTTCTCCTTTTCCTCTCTTTTTTCTTTCTTTTTACTTTTCTTCCATCATCACCATAACGTTTATTACTTTGTATTAGTTGTTTTTATTGTTATATCCTCAGTCTTTATTCCTGATCATTTTAACTAATGCTACCAATTAATTCCAATCTATACATCCATTCTTAGTGAACGACCGATGAAAGGCAGCAAAAATGAACATAATTTCTATTTCAAGACTTTCTCCACTTTCTTCTGTGCTTTATCTTTTTTTCATATGAAGCCAGTGTTGCAGTGTGGTTGACCTTGTACCTTTGGACATTCAAGGCAGGGGTTGGAGTTGGAATATCTTTTATTGTATTCTGGTTGACTTGAATCTATTCTTTTAAAACAATAACTTTAAAAAAAACAACATAGTGGTCTGCATGGAAGTGGATCTGCTCCCTCTGTAGATGTGAAAGGTTCGTTCTAAGGTAGCAAAAACACATTGATTCTTATTTTCAGGAGATTATACACTTATGAAAACAGACATGAATATTTTACTCCATTTCTGTCACATTCTGCCAATAGATTCACCTAAATGTTAGACGCTGGGCCTCATCTTTTGTTTGTGCCTTCCAGTACTGTTAAAAATCACGGCTGCAAAAATAAGATCTCACACAACTGTGATGTGGTTACTCTACATAGACATATCCATGCAGAGTAAGGGAACCTCGGCGGATTTAATGAGAGAATAAAATAATTCCAGCTGAGGTCCCGACTGAAAAAAAAAAAAAAAATCCCCTGCTGGCATCCCACTTGCAAACACTATCGCCACAGAGGTGTTGGTTAAAATGCCTGCTGGGAGCTTCAGAGGAAACATCATATCCATGTAGAATAAAAGAGTCGCAAGGAACTCGACAACAGCGCGTGGGAGCGGGTGTTTTCTCCGTCGTTTCGGTCAGGCTTGGGCACAAAAGATTTTGCTGAAACGGCCGATGATGTAATTTCAGCAGTCTTGCAGAAACACAACAAGTGCAGTTGAGAGTTTGGAGCTGTGCGTGTTTCAAATGCTTTTTTTTTTGTTGTTGTTGTTGTTGTTCTTTCAAAAACTTTGTTTAAGTCTGTGGAGCACAAATGCCGTTTTTCCAGTCACAGCTGGACGCTACCCAATACAACCAGTCTGACGCGTTGGCCGCTGCCCAGCTCCGGTGGAACAATTTAAGGGTTCAGTGCCATTTTTTTTTTTTTACCTCTATGGCTGTGATTAGAGAGGGACATCCTAATAAAACAGCTACTGTAAAAACCATTACATCATCCCCTGCTGGCTTCCCACCTGCAAACACTCCAAGCTGTTGTGGAATGCCTGCTGGGAGCTGCAGGGGTGGTCCACTCAGATGCTTCTCTACCACAGTTACAGCTGCACAAACCATATGTGTGCATCTTTGCATCGACATTCACAGTTGAAACACACTGATGCATTTAATCGTAACCTGTTAAAACAGCATATGTCAGGTTATTCTTATGGATTCAACCAAAATAAGTAAAATAGCAACGTTTTTTACATTTTCATTCATTACTCACAGATTACTTTACTGCTATTTTTCATAATAAAGACAAAACTACAATATTTAATCTAATGAAAGAATTTATTAATTTTTTATTAATTTATCTCTATTTTTGTACCGGATGTGGCAACTATTTTAGTGTTAACTGGAGTTTGAATTATTAGAATTGAGTTAAAAGTAATTTTTCATTTAAATTTAGTGAAGTATATTAATTTTCTC
>JAJHUR010097198.1:0-10156 GCA_027495735.1 Lutjanus campechanus
AGAACGAGCCAAGCTAAGGTGCAACGACACTTAGCTTTATAATCAGCTGCTCCATACCACGGTTAGGAGCTACAAAGCTGAGGAGGTAACAACACAGGCTGAAGACTGTACAACTTTCGACAGCCTCAGGTCGGCTACAACTCCTGTATTCAGCACCGTTAACACGCCTGCATCCATTAGCAACGCATCGTCTGCAGCCAGCAACGTGTGAGAAGAAATGGCCTTAACACTTCATCTGCTCCAAGTAAATTTTTTACTTTATTACCACACAAGCACACACAAAAGTACCGAAAATTGGTACCGTTGAGTACCGATACCGATTCGTAGGTACCGGGTATCGGTACCGTATCGGTTCAAATGTGAACGGTACTCATCCCTATACACAGCCCTACTAGAGAGGCAACAAAGTCAAATGTAAATTGTGTGATGCTACTCTTCAGTTTAGTAGCAGTGACAGCACTACACTCCACTTGTATGCAGGACATTTTGGCTTAATTTACAGAGTGAGGAAGTGGAGATGTGTCATTCATATATATATATATATATACAGTCTATGGACTGACTGTATAGAAAAACACTTTAAAGAGAGAAGGATGAGCTAAAAGTCAAGCTAGCTCTGACCAAGGCCTGCTGGACAGCTCTCACAAATGAAAGCTTCATCACAACCACCTGTCACTTCATCAGTGCTGACTGGGAGTGTTCCTCACTCATAGTCTCTCCATCTGCTCGAGGTTGTCAGACAACAGACATGAAGCTGACTAATGTGGTGCCTCTCGTGTTTCACGTCAACTTTTCTTAAAAATGAACTGGTTAGTTACCAGTTAATGATAAACAAAACCAAAATTAATCAAAACTGACATCTCTAGTCCTGTCTCTCTATAAACTAACAAACTCCATTATAGCTGAAACCACAGAGAAGCTACAAAGCACAGAAGAAGCCACAGATAGATTACTGCTAACCTGCAACAGAAAACATGACAATGACTACCAATGCTACTGGTTTACAATAGAACAAGTCTAATCAGAAGCACAGTCTGAGCTGACCATGAAGCACTGAAACCACAACATCATCTTCAACTACTTAAGACACCAGCCTCCAGCTCTCATCTTTGCATATAAAATCCACTTATACTTTAGCACTTCATCTTTTTAAAACAGCCTTTAATGTTAGTGGTTTTAAACAGATGGAACAGAAGGCAGACGGCTTAACGATTTACAAGATAAAGCGTGTTTGGGAAATTAACAAATAGACTTTTGATACAGCCCTAAGACTGAGGCAGAACAAATAGCCAGCAGGTGTAGCATGTGGTGTACAGTGCTATCTAAAGAGCTGTCAGCATTGTGGGAAAGCTTGAAGGCATCACAACATTCTTTGTTTGTTTCAGCACAGCCGCCCTGATGTCAAAGTCAGATGATAAGTGGCAGCCTGCATGCACGCGCGTAAAGTAACACTGCTGTGTTCAATTACAGGATTACACTGTGCATGAGTATGAATGGGAGTGTATGGAGATGAACGAGCGCGTCCGTGGGTAAATGCATGTACAATGACAAAGATTACAGTGCGTGTGCCCACAGTAGGTTTCCGTAAAAAATGACAATGTGAATTGTGCACTGACTCTGTGTGTGGGCAAGACACATCAGAGGAGGCCTTGATGTTGCCTCTGTTTAGAGTTGTGAGGTGGAATTCATCACTGTCAGAAAAACCAGCTGCTTTTGTGAACTGGAGCGTAGAACATCAGTGATATTTAGCAAAAACAATCTTCAAAAACCTGTCGTCCATCTGTGGCAATTCACTTTTTAATTCAGCACAGATTGATCAATATAGCGACAACAGTAGTGACGGAATACTCGAGACCTAAAACAGCGGTGTGGTGTAAAGGAGAACCACTGCTTTAAAATATGCTATTCAGGTGCCCATGGGCATTTCGGCTTGATCAGACAATTCACTATTGTCTGTCTCCCATAGCTGGGAAAGAGAGAGAAGAGTTTTCCCACCCTCTAGTATGGGAAGCTATGTACAACTGCGTAGCAAATGAAGTGGAAAAGTTGGAGAGGGTGAATGTAGAGCAAACAGCACCATGAACAGAGAATATGTTCATGGTTGAGAAACGATGATTCTACCAAGAGCAAACCTCAGAAAAAAAGTCCTGGTTCTGCTCAAGGGCAGCATATGCAGGTTCAGTTTGGTTGTAAGTATAACCAAGTGTAAGTATAACCATATGCTGAGTGTAAGGGTTTAAGAATGATGTGTTCCACCTCTTAAATTCAGTGGTACTATCTATCATGTTCTTAAAAAAATTTTTTAATTCCATTCAGAGGTTTTAGTTGGTTGGTTTGGCTTGGTTGCTCAGGGTGATGACAAAATGGTTTCCTGTGTCAAACAGCAGGGATGACGACTTGTCAAATTAGCACTATTGGCATAAGTCTGGATTTTCACTTACGTTGTAAATGCTGACAAGTTCACTCCAGCTTCATTAAGTCCTCACGCTACACAGCACCCCTCTACGCTGAGCTAAGACACTTGACATAGTAAGATATACACTAAGTCAAACCACGCACACATTGACACTGTGGCATGGTACTGCTGAGTCAATGCAACCACATAAAAGAGAGTCTGAGAGGAAGGAGAAACTGGGTGTTCATCTCTATTTTTGTTCAAATTATGATGCTTCTAATAAGAGAGGCGGACTGGAAATAGTACAAGTCAGGGAAATTTCCTCAGTGTCAGAAGTGTTTTTTACACTGGATTGAGAAAAATGAAACACTTAAGTAGTGATGGGAACACATTTCTGCTGATGGAAATGCACCATATTTACATTTTATTTCATATTTATTTCATTGTTGAATTAAAAAAAAATAAAACTTGTAAAAGCTGAATGGAAACAGGATCAAAAAGAAAGACTCACTCTTCCAATACAGAAAGTATTGGAAAGTACCTGCTTTTTCTGTAATGTTTTTACATAAGTTTACAGTTGGGCTTACAAAAATGTACTTTGGCCTCCAATTTTAGAGGCTTGGCTGTACAGCTTAAAAACATTTGTGTCTATGCCTGCATTACATAACAATAATAATATTACATAATGTTATGTACAGTATGGTAGTTGTTCAGTGATTCTGATATACACCCGTTGGACTGAACATACACTGTAAATTGTATTAGTGTTAGTAATTTTGAGGTGATTCATGCTATCAGCCAAAATGCTGCAATGCTACATCATCTATTTAGTCATCCATATATGCAGCATCTTGAACATCACTGATCTCATTTAAACAAAACCTGAACTAGTACTGTATCTCACTGACAAACTCCAACATTTAAAATTACAGTATTTTACACTAATATAGTTCTAACACTATCTCACCCACAAATTCACTGCAAATAAAGCTCAAAATAAGGTGACATAGCTGAATCCAACGCACTCAAATTCCTACCAAAAGGAACAGTCAATAGGACAACAAATCTAATGTGACTTTAATGAGTTTATAATAGTACACTGGGTAGCAGTCTATTTCTTTCCTGAGTGCCAAACCCAGGGTGTTGGCACAGGAAGACAGACAATGGAGGCACAACAATAATATGCACTGACCTTCCTGTCCGGTATTCAACAGTAGGCTTAATTGGGAGATGTGGTTCCGTATGACTCGAAACATGAGGGTATTTTAAAATGACATCTAGAATGCCTGTGTTCAGCTTATGAGTACATGACATTATTCATGCTCTATGATTTTTGTAGCATTAATCTGTCTATGAATAGAGGTAAATAATTATTCTCCTTTTAGGGAGAGAGAGATTGGTGTTAATGTTGAATGTCTTGTTACAGAAGACAAGAGAGAAGCTGTTCTTAAATCATATTCATCACAATATTGATCCTTATACCAGACATAACTTTATGTAGGAGGTTTTGACAGAAACTAGGGCTGGCCATATGGCTTAAAAATAATAGTATTTTGGTATTTTCAGGCTATGGCGCACATACATCTTGATACATTTTCTCTAAAATTACCAACTGTAAATTCTTATATAGGGACGATCTTCTCGAGTACGAGTTTGTGTTTTGGGGAAAACAAGACGTGAGGACGTCATCTCAGACCTTGGTAAAACATTTTCTGACGTTTAATGAACCAAATTAACTAACTGATTAATTGAGAAAATGATCAACAGATAAATCAACAATGAAAATAATATAATATAGTTGCAGCCCTAGATTAAATAACCCAACAGTTGGGCTGGGCAATATGGACAAAAATCAAATATCACAATATTTTTGATCAAATACTGCAATATTGTACCAGTATTGTTGGGATGACTCTTTGCGCTTTCAGAAATATTCATGAAATGAGGTTTTTGATAAATAATCAGCAGTTATGTGGATATAATGAGTGAGTGAAGCCAAATAATAGAACAGCTAGAACAGCCTGGTAAGTTCAGATAATTACATCTCTTTACTGCAATGCAGCTTTTAAAAGGAAAAGACAACACTTATGTCAAATTGATGTCTAAAATCTTAGACAATATCTAGTCTCATATCACGATATCAAAATAACATCTATGTATTGCACAGCCCTGACAGAAACTGACCTGGATCTCAAATATGAAATACTGTATGTAATATCCCAGCCATCATAAATGGTTGAAATATATTTAAAAATGCAAAGAATCAGTCACATGTTTGTCAGTTAGGCATTCTTTTTCAATATTTAGAGTAACAAAACTTTCACACTGTAACATACTGCTAGGAGTGGGCAATATGGCCCTAAAATAATATCATAATATTCAGGGTATTTATGCAATAACAATATTCTTGACGATATGTTTTGTTTTAGAACTTACAGTAGCTCACAATAGCTGTCCTAGTGGGATGTTTGGCTCTCCTCATACTCAACCAGAGCTTCAGCTTGAGGTGGGTGAAATTAGTTTGTTGTACAGCCCCAGATTAGTCTTCCTGCACCTCTTTAACATGATCTTTGTAACCAAACCACTTTTACACCACTGAAGTTGTTCCCCTTTATGGAACTTCACAAGGAAGTGCATGGGTGCATGCAGTAGCAAGTTACTTTCGCTTTCAGCCACTCTTGTTGTTGTTGTGTGTAACAATGTGATGTCATTCTGTCAACAAGTCAGAATATTTCCGTTATCACTGTATAGCACAACATTAATTTTCTTCATCATGAAAAAAATGATGACAATATATTGTGAACAATACAATATGACACATCCTACAACATATTATTCTAAGGACAACTAGCTGGTTTCTTCCCTCCCGCTTCACTTCACTTTGCTCCAGATAGAAGCAGAGTAGAAGTAAGAAATTAAAAGGAATGAAAATGACTGGGATAATGCAGAACCAAACAAAAAATTTGATGTTGGCTTTCAAACTGTCTCTGACTAGATACACCCTGTGCTTCACTGACATCCTGTGAATTAGTCCTCTCTAATGTGGCTCCAACATGCTCTTCATGTGGTCTGCATGTCTGCTGGTGGGGCTGTAAAGCAGACAAGTCTAAACAGGTCAGACACTATGGGTATATACACCTAGATGGTGGAGGTAGGTCAACAGGAGTGCCTAAGTGTGCTTGTAGGTTTGGCTACACGTGGTCTATATGTCTGCCTCTGACAGATACACGTATATTCAATGTGAGGTGGTCTATAAAAGGTGATTTACTGCTGAGGTGTGTGCTGGAGACAATCCAGGAGAAGTTATGGGTGTAATGATACTTTTTAAGGTTTTGCAATTTCTTAATCATTATCATTTAGATATTATGACATAACAACTGCAGACAATCCAGTATGTGCCTTGACCTGTCTCACCAATGCTGTGGAACATCACCCAAAGCATGCACTGCAGAGTTTAGGCTATCTCACTACTTTTCCATTTCAACACATGGATTGATCCAGCTCCTCTTGCCCTAAAATGTCACCAAAACCTGGGCAATAGTCTCCCCTCTGTGCACCACTCCTCCTCTTTTCTTCTTTACTATCCACACAGAAAGCACCTCTTTTTTTGTCAAATGCTCTTCCGCCCTCTCAGCTCTGCCCATGCCCCATTTTGCTTTGGCATGTTTGGCAAGCGCGAATCAATCATCTCTACCTCTTTCTCTCTGCTTGAGCCCTGACTCCTCTCCCTGGGAGTCTGCAGTCCCCTGGGGGCAGATCTGTCTTTCACTGTCCAGAGCAGGCTCAGCCCAGGAAACAAAGAGAGAGGAGAGGTAAGAAGAGGAGAGGAGGGTTAAGGCAGAGGAATGCAGGGGGTCTCGAGGAGGGGGGGGGGCTTTCAAAACATTTCACTGTTCACAGTGAGCTTATTCATACTTCATTTCATTCTGTCTCTGCTCATGTGCCTCTGTTTCCAGGGTTGAAGAGTATTCAGAATACAAGTATTTATAATAAGTCTTTAAAATACAAAATGTGAGTAAATGCATTCCATTACAGTTTAAGCTGGTGATATTCTAAATACAATAATGTCTAAAATTCATGAAATCATATTGCGAAGTACTCCAAAAGTAATCCAGAGAGGTATCCTAAAAGTAATCTAAAGTATCCAGAATACATTTCAGGACTTGAGTAATCTAATGGAATGCAACACAAATTACAGTCTGTTCCAGTGTTGCTAATTGTGTCACAATTATTCTTTACCAAAGATGCACAACCTCTGTAAACAACACAACCATATTTAACAGCCTGAATACTGCACTTAAGTGCATGCAAGACCACCACGTGCCATTATCCATTAGTTTTTACTTTTATGTTGTATCTAGTCGGTGTATTAAATTGAATGTAGCTGTGTAACATTGATATAAAGTCATGTTCCAATGGAAAAAACGTATTTTTTGATAACTATACATACCTATTTCCACTGCAATTATCAGGATTTGTTATTTGGGCAACAAATATTTTCATTGTCAATTAATCGATTGATTATTTTCTTGAGTTTCCCCAAGCTCAAGATGACATCCTCAAATGTCTTGTTTTACTCACAACCCAAAGATATTCAGTTTAGAGTAAAGAAATGAAAAAATATTCACATTTAAGAAGCCGAAATCACAGAATTTTGACTTTTTGTCTTTAAAAAATTACTTAAGCCAATTAATCAATTATCAAAATAATAATAATAATCAATTGATTGATTGATTGATCATTGCAGCTCTAGTTGTGATACAAGTCCCTAAACACACCATAAAGCCAGCGTGACATCCATGTGGCTACACAGGTTGTATAGTTTTAAGTTACTTTCTTTATGGTCACTTCACTTCTATATCCACATCAATATTACTAGCGTAGTTAAGTACTGTTTGTACAGTACGGTCAGAGTAGTTATATTTGTCAGGAGGTATAGAGTATGAGTGGGGTCTCTTACCTGGCTTGGTGATGCTCTGAAAGTAAAGCACGAGAACGAAGAGCGAGCCGAGGCACGTCGCCAAGAACAGGCGTCCTCCTCTGGGCATCCTCATCCTGAAGCCCGGCTCTGCTGGCGGACCCCCCGACCCCTCGTCGCTGTCTCGACACGGTTCATACGAGACCACCCGGCGGAGGATGTGTGACTCTCCGGAGAATTAGGAGCCCAAGACTATTAATAAATTGCTGTGAAACTAAAAAAAAAACAATAACTCACAGAACATCCAGGAATAACGCTAGCTGGGCTGTTAAACGACACAATAATTAGCCGTTAATTTAAACGTGAGTGGGGCATAAATCCAGAACCGCCCGCTCCAATCTGTACCAGGTTTTTAGATAACGTTAACTCAATAATGGTGACAAATTAAGCCAAGTCACGTTAAATAAAACGTTAAATAACGTTCCGTTGCCATGACAAGCCCTTAAGCTAAATGAAAAGTTATAAATTAACACTTTTCTTCCCCTAAACTCCTGTTGTTAACTAAACCAACCAACGGTGTGTTGAGTTTATCGAAGCTACAAACTTCTCTTTCTCCTCCGCCAAACATGGACGGGGCACGGTGCCATGACGTCACGCCCACCCCTCACTCGCTTGCGCCCTCTCCCCGATTCATAGGCTGCTGTGCTGCCTTCAGGTTGTGCCGGAAATATTAAAGCTAGACTCATAAAGTCGGGTTTTCCACGTGATGTATGCTCAGCTGACAGGTGTTATGTAGAGCGTGTACAGTACAGAAAAAATCTGTAACCACTTTGTGTTTAAAAAAAAATACAGTCAATGTTCAGCCTAAGGATCAAAAGTTATTATTTGCGGCTGAAGCCGTATGACTATCTGTCTGAGATGCACATGCTTACGAGGAACACTTGAAGGCAGAATTAAAGTCGATCAAAGATTTCAACATCAACTGAGGTACAGCATGTCCCCTCTCATGCAACTGACTGTCAAGTGCTGTTGGTAGACAGACCTTTTTTTAAAAAAACATAATTTTGTACCAACTCTACACTGGAACCCCGTGAAACATCCAGAGTAATGTATTTTTACTCAAATAGGCAGAAAACAAACATACAGAGCACACACAAACACACACACACACATGCATGCACACACAATATAGAGGCTAATTTGGATATCTTTGATAAATCAGATATCTTTACTCCATCTTTCATTTTCAGTACCATTTGAACTAGCTGACTGTGAAAGTAGAAGGTGCAGGGATCAAAGCAGTGTGCCTCTGTTGTGTCATGTCTGCAACACTGACCCAGTTTCTTTTTGCTTTGTGTACCATTATGCAGTATGAGATATTAGGCCTTCACACAATCCTGCAGTGCAATCTATTTCATTTTTTTTAATTACAATAATATATTATATTGGGTTAAATAACAGTATATTTACAATTGCTTAACTTTTAGAGTTTATATTTATAGCCCTGACTGGGGCAAAATACAGGCCTGGGCCTGATATGGCCCGCTAGTTCCATGTGGCTCGCACGGTCACCATGAGCACTTAGAAATACTGCAATTAAATCTAACCAAGCGTTAAATTGTTATTGGGCCTTTATTCTGAAAGGGGTCAGTGCTGTATTCATCGGTAATCATAATGAACTGTAACTTTAGTCACTCAATGCCTTACATCCATCGTTGTTTACACTTTGTTTACATTGTTTTTCTATTGTGTCCTCCAAATTACTGCTAATTTTTTGGGGGGGGTTTCTAAAAATGAAAATGTGTATGAAAATACCCATTAACACAATTCCAACAAATTATTAGCACCTATATCGGCCTATTTGTAAAAAATTAAAACCCATGATTCCTCATGCAATCGTGTCAGCTAGCTAACCTGCTAAATCAATGTGCAGAATATATCCATAACTAGTTAGCTACATATTACTGGAACATTTTGGCCATTTAGCTGTTCTATTATCCCAAGTGTACAGACTCTCTTCGAGCCACATTGGATCTTTTTGTACGCTCCACCTGAAAAGACACCAGTGAAAGAGCTGAGGTTGAGGCTAACGCGGCTAACATTATCCATGCTACAACTGCTCAGCAGCAGTAGCTACAGATAAGCGCAAACAAGAGAAGACTGGAAAACATTGAAGACCCCTGACCTACAGTAATCTTTGAATGTTTTTATGTGATTCTTAAACATCACCATCTGGACAAATTTCGCTCTGCTAGACTTTCTAGATGTCTAACGAGTTCTATATTTATTTATTTTTATACCAGAATCAAAATCCCCTTCAGAACAAGAGTACATTCCTCAGAGAAGTCAATGCAGCATTGAAGTCAAGCAGTCCTTTGTGAAAGTTTTTGACAAATTGCAATGGAGGATTATGAGAAATATATCAAGTTAGAGGACGACTGAAAACACAGTTATCGTGTAAACAAAGAAAATATGTAGATTAAATCTCTCAAAGAGTTGGATGTGAGAGATTGTCTCAGTTGTTTATCCAACTGTATGCTCTCCAAACTGTGTGTGTAATGTCCCACTCCATATGCTCACAGTAGTAAATCATGTCAGTCAGTTTTATTGACTGTATATACAGATTTCAAACAGAGACGGACTCAGCATGTTTCACGTAACAGACATAAACACACAGTAACTCTCTGAGAAATGCACACATACTGTATATCAAGATGGTGCGCACGTGTTGTCTTTGCTTCAAGATTTGCAAGTGCTTCTGTGTGGAAGTGAGTGTGTGCATGATGACTGGAACTGCAGCTTGTCTGCAGCTAATCTCGAATACTACTGGACCAGTCAACCTT
>JAJHUR010097199.1:0-13064 GCA_027495735.1 Lutjanus campechanus
GGAAGGTGAGACAAGGAGATGCCGATAAATCCTACACATTGGTCCTTTAAAGCAGCAGAGTACCAAAATCCTAGACCCTTCATAATGAACAGTATCACAAACAGGAAGAAAAAATGTAAACAAGACTGTCACCAGGAAACATGGTATAATAAATATTATGTCTTCAACTTTTGGCCAAGGATCTCCAAATGTGTAGCAACATCTGCTATCACCTGTGGTAAGGCAAAAATGCAGAGCAAAGGTAAAGAGAAAATCTAATACAGAAAGAGGGCAGAAGACATTAAATGTCAGTCTGTGTTACCTAATGTTATCAATCCAGCAGTCTACACCTATAGGCATGAACATGTTGAGGTCGATCCACAGAGGGAACCAGTGGTCAGTCTTCTTGTAGCACAGCCAGTGGACCAGAGTCGGTTTGTCTATCTTAGCCTCCAGACGGTTCCCCAAGTTCCCCGGCACTGGATACACAAACACACACATCAGTAAACATATCAGTGAGTCACAGTGTAAGGTAAGTACTTACACGGAAATTCTGGCACTTTTCATGTGGCTGTCCAGTCAGTGTTGATGGTAAGTGCAGTCACTCAGTGTATGCTTGACTGACAAGAAAGCTGAGCTCTTCTGCTCACAGAGCAGTGCTGACAAGTACCCAGATGAAAGCTTTTGACACTGAAACCTATGTATCACCACCCAAACCCACAGCAATTACTTTCTTGGCCATAACATAGTATTAGGTGACGAAAATACTCATCTAGCACACCGCCTGGCCAGATTTTACCCTAGAGTCTAGATTTTCCTCTTGATGGCCAAAATGAATATGAATGAATGAATGAATATTCCAGAATTTCAGCCATATGGAGCAACTAACTTAAGCATTATAAGAAGTTCATTCCTTTATCCTTTACTCATCTGGACATGTAGGGGATATGATCACACACAACAACAAAAAAAGAGAGTTAAAGGATAATTTAACATGCCAGAATTAAATCCCTCCTGCTCCTCTCAGCATTGTGAATAGAACCACTTGTCACTGTTTAATTCAGCACACAGTTTTTGTCACATTATCTTCAAATATGGTGCTTTTATTTTAGATATTTTAAATGCTCTATTTGGCATATTTCCCACTGGGCATTTTGGCATTGATATTTTCATCTGCCAGACAACTATACAGTATGTAATAACAAATTCATTTAAGGACTTTTCTCTAAAATGTAGGGTTTTTTTGTGAAATATTGGACAGTTTTTTCCTCTGAGGGCTTCTAGCAAGTATTCAAATAAAGTCATCTGAAAAGTTTGGTGGTGGGAAATCAGTCTTTACTGGCAATACGAAAGCTGACTGACTGCCCAAGGCATGAGCAACTAAAGGGCCAAGAACAAGTGCCACTTCAAATGATCAGTTCCTCTGAGTTTACTATTTATAGGAATGTGTATTTCTCCCAGACACAAAACATCTCTGGAAATCTGATGATTGAGGTCTAACTGTTCTTTTTCTGCTAAATGTTCCACTATATTCACCAGCTAACTGTTAATTTTATCTGTCTGTCGCTTGGTACTGGGAAGGTGGCGTTCTGTGTGTTTATCAGACCCCTTCCTTCCAGTCTAGAAGCCAAAACAATGAACTGATTGATGCTTAAACGTTTGTAAAGCTGAGGGGAACGGCACAGTTAGGTGATAATTCTCTGTTGGTGCATCACTGTGAGCATCACATTACACATAGGCTTTTGGTGTATTGTTAAAATAAAAATGTTGTTAGAGCAACTTGAAATAACTATTATTATGTAATCCTGTTTTATAAATATTATATTGCTGATAGAAACCGTAATGCATTTTCTGTAAGTAGTAAAAATAAATAAAACAGTCAATCATTTACAAGCTGTTTAGTTGCACCATCGGCATGTGACAGATCAACAGAAACAGGGTGGAGTAAGAATATGAGTTCAGAGAGTGGGAAAAATAGACGGGTCAGCTCACCAGTATTTTCTGTGTATGAAGGTGAGATCAGGTGGGAAGGTGGGAGTTATTTCTTGTGTGCCTTGATAAATAAAGTGGTTAAATTCAAACTTTATTCTCTGGGCTTTATTAAAAATAAGGCATTTACCAATAATTATCAATATCGACTGAAATGAAAAAACTAATTGTGATGAATATTTCTGCTATATTGCCATCCCTTATTACAGTGGTCTTAAAAATAAGTACAGAATAGTACATTTTAGGGCTGCAATAAACAATTATTTTTATAATTGATAAATCAGTCATATTTTCTTGATTATTCAATTAATAACTGGTGGTCTATAAAATGTTATAAAATGATGAAAAATGTTGATCAGTGTTTTCCAAAGCCCAAGATGACGTCCTCAATGACTTGTTTTGCCCACAACCCAAACATATTCAGTTTGCAGCCACAGAGGAGCAAAGAAACCAGAAAATATTCACATTTGAGAAGCTGAGAATTAGAGAATTCTGACTTTTTTTCTTTAAAAAATTCCAATTCCAGTTCCAATTAAACAAACCGATTAATCGATGATCAAAACAGTTAACAAATAATTTCATAATTGATTAATATGCAGTTAACTGATTAATTGTTGCGGCTCTAGTACATTTCATTGCGTAGTAAAATGTTTCTTTGACTAAACAGCAGATTTCTAAATGTTTTATTGGATATTTGCAAGTGCTGATCTGATTTCTCAACTTTTCAGAATCCATTCATTTACACTTTCTACACTATACTGGCAAATACAACCATGCTCCTCAACTTTACCTTCTTGCCCTTGAACAAAATGTAGCTGTGGCTACTGTTTGTCATGATAGATTTTTTTTTCATAAAAACCATAATAGATCAGAATCCCATACACTTCATTGGCTGCCCTCCACCTGGAGCTCCTCTGCAGCAGACTGCCTGTATCCAGATTTGGACGCTGGCCTTTTGACTGCAAACAAATGAGTCATAAGTGGTGGGAAGAGAAAATGCGCTGCAGGGTCACGTTAAAATGAATTCCAACATCTGATGCCTAATAAGGGCAGTGAGCTCGCAACCTACGGCCCTGAAAAACACATCAATTTAATCTTTTGTTTAACTGAACTGAGGTCTTGAATGAACAATTAGATCATTTTAAAAATAGCTTTGCTACTTTCAATATTATAATTATTTATAATATTTATATAAATTAATATATTACATTATAATTATATTATATTTATATAGTTATTTGTATAATTTTAAACACTTGGTATTGAAAAAATATTGTAGTATCCATACTTTTAACAACCTTACATAAAAGTCAAGGTAAAACAAACAGAGTTGCACGATGATTGAAAAGTAGGACCCACAAACATAGACAGTAAGTTTGCCCTAACACTTTCATGTGTAATGAAGATGAAGAAGTGCAGATGATGCAGGAGCCATGATACATTCTACCACTGACTTTTCATGTTACAATATGCTACTGAAAGTGAAAGTATTGTAATAGACCATCGATGGGGAACCCTGATAGCTCAGTTGGTAGGTTGCGCACCCCATGTACGGAGGCTGTGAGTCCTCTGTGGCAGCACTAGTTTGATCCCAGCCTGTGGCCCTTCGCTGCATATTGCCTCCTCTCCCTCCTCCTCTTTCCTGTCATATTTTCAGCTGTACTGTTGATTGAGAAATTAAACTTGGACAATTTAAGTATAAGAATGCATTTCAAGTCATGGTCAGAGCCACCACAGGCCCGTGGGTCTAATGTAAGTCTAATGCGAGACAGTTTTTTCAGACTAAAGACAGACTCTTTTTTAAGCCTAAATGGTTTGCTACCCAAGCAAATCTTAACCAAGAGCCATGCTTCCCTGGTAACAATCAGAGACACATGCTGACCAGTGGCACCAACAGTAAAAGAGCTAAACGTGCCTCATAATTTGTGGTCTTGCAACTTTTCCCTCAGTCAAGGGTTTTAGCATCCTCATGTCAAAGTTTACACTGAGACTCTCCCCCAGATTCTTAGACCGAAGCTGTGGCGTGTAAAGCCTCATTCACACATGCAGCCTTTCCCAGAAATATTCCAGCATCTTCCCTGGAATGAGTCATGTATTAATGAAAGCCAGAATCAATTTTTTAGGAAATCTGCACTGGCAATTTCCCACCTTTAGACCTAGTATCCTTACAGGGAATTGCCGGGAAGGCTGTGTTGTGATGAAAGCAAGAGTAAAACCCCCTTAAACCCTTGAAATGTGGAGAGCCAGTCCAGTGAGGAGCATGACCACTGATTCACGTTTTGGCCCTCTGAGCCTAAAACGCCTTGGTATGACCTAGATAAAGTAGAAAACAAACAGTAGACTACAGGGTTAAATGTACAGAGTTCAGTGTACAACCATCACTGATAGCCTAGACATCAATACAGAGACAGACCGCCAGTCAGTTAGTTGGTCAGATAGATAGATAGATAGATAGATAGATAGATAGATAGATAGATAGGCTGTTATTAATCCCTTATTTCTTCTGCTGAACTTGACACAGGACCCACCTGAACGCCCTTATAGTACTGGTTGGTATTGGACTTTAGCGATGCATATTCAAGAGCAGTCAGAACTACGAAAACATATACATTTTATCCTCTTTCTTAATTAAAGTTTTCTATTAATGTGTTTTAATTTACTGTTTAAAGCTAACTGTTTCACTGCCCTTAGGTCAATTCAATTTTTATATATATAAATAAAAAATATCAGTTGATATATCAACTTTGAATTTTTTTTTACTCTCTAATATCGGTATCACCCTCCAACATTCAGAATGGGTCCTTAAAGGGATAGTTCACCCAAAGATGAAAATTCAGTTATTATCTACTCACCCTCATCCTGATTGAAGGTCGGATTTAGTTTTCTAGTCCGCAAAACACTGCTGGAGTTTCAAAGGAAAACAACGTTGCAGAACTTCCCAAACAATCGAGGTGAATGGGGAATGACCAATTTTCAAATGGATAACACAACAACAACAAAAAATAAATGAATAAAATGCCTCCATGCCACTTGTCTGCAGTAATCCAAGTCTCCTAAAGCCCCGACATGCTGTTAACCTGTACACGCACACCATCACACCACGCACAACCAGTTCAGATGGTGTGCATGCACATGTTCACATGGCTGCCAAGCTAAGGATCAGCGGTGAAGATTGAGGCTAAAAACATGGTATAAATGATGTCTTTCAAGTCAACTTGGCATGTCAAGGCTTTAGCAAACCTACACTAAACAAGCAGCATGGAGACATTTTTTGTTCTGGAGTTTATTTCAGTTTTTCATTTTCCATTTTCATTTGAGATTTTGCAACATGGTTTTCCTGTGAGACTCCTGCAGTGTTCTGTAGACTAGAAAACTAAACCCAACCTTCAAATGGCATGAGGGTGAGCAGATAATGACTGAAGTTTAATTTTTGGGTGAACTATGCCTTTACAGACAGATTCAGCCTCTGGATGTTCAAAAATGGCTACTCAGATAGTCTTACATCTAGGAGTCTTACCCCCGCAAAAGATAAAAAGAACCACAGCAGCCCTTCCACTTACCAATAATGAGTGGTGGAGTGCTGTTGCTTGGTGCTCTGGGTTTGGCGTTTGGCGGGAAGACGACATTGACGATCCAGAAACCCGAGGAGTGATGAAGTCCCAGCAGAAATACAACCAGCAGCACCGAGCACAAGTGTCCTGCCGACCCCATGTTTCCTCCACGCAGCTGTGGCGTTGGGACAGTCCGCTGCCTCGGTCTGTTGTGGCCGCTGGAGGCGGAGGGGGACAGGGGAGGGAGAGGCGGGCCGGCCGGACGGACACCGTGAGGTCAGACCCGTGGAAACGTTACAATGCTCCCTGTCGTGCTGCAAAAATGTTCACTAAAGACCAGCAGGGTATCGGGAATAACTTGTAAGCATGTTTGTCCCCCGTTAGTCTCTGACACACCTGGTATACAGTCAGGATGATTAATCAGACTAACCGGCCCACGCGCACACTCACGCGGACACAGGTGATGCAGGACAGAGACAGCAGGCAGGACAGGAACCAATAAATCGTGTAGGCTGCTGACCCATTGCCCTATTGATTCGTCCAAATCACACGTATTTATTTACACAACACAATGTAAATGATTGACAAAAAGCACTGGTCAGAAAATGATTTTAAGCTTGTTTCTAGAAAAAAACAACAACAATACAATCTTATAATTATGTTTTCTTAAATTCATGTGCATACTCAGCGGCTATAACTTAAAAGTTTCGTCTTTCCCTCATAACGATGGAGGTATACTCTGGCGTTTTAGTCAAATAAAATTTATGCTAGTTAAACATTTTCGTCATATAACTTACTGCAAATTCCTCCACTTCTGAGTCCAGCCGTCAGTCTCTGGACTGGGGGACTTTCAGGTCCGGTACAACTGGTGCGGCATTCACGTTCCACTGAAACTCCGCCTCTTTAACTCCGTTTGTGTGGAATAATGATGATTTGTACAATATCACAGGCTATGTTATCAAATAATTTTAAAAGAGAAGAACATAATTGTCTTTTCGTAGCTTGATTCACAGACCACCGCACAGCCTTTATTTTGTTCTGCATGGCAAGAATTAATTCGGAAAAACGCATACGAATGATGTTTCTATGTAACGTTAACGATTGCTGTCATGCTCTCTAATCTAGGGAAATATGCCATTTAAACTGTCAAGGTACCCCTCTTTGACACAGAATATGCTTTGTTGTAGTGGTGGAGGTTTTTTTTATTTATTTTTTAAAATCTAAGTTTCAGAGTTGAGACAGTACTGGAAGGCAGCATTTTATAATGTCATCATACCTTGGCGTTACCATGGATGCAGAGTAGCAACCCCGTTACAGGCGTCATTAGCGGGTGAACAAATTCCCATGTAAAAAAAACAATAGGCCTAGCTAAAATTTAAAAAAATGAAATGATAATAATAACATTATTGATCGTGTTTGGGTTGGGTTGGGTTTATGGCTGGGTGTCTTCAAAAATCCATTGATAATACAATGGCAAATATATATATATATATATATAAAATCTACTTCAGGATATATTTCTTTACTTTTATTAAAGGAATAATGACTGCATTTTAAATATAGATTATAAACAGGATGCAAAATTAACCTTTTTTGTATGGGCCAAATGGCCAGTGAGTGTTTAAATTTTACCACCCACTCAATGGATTACCATAGTTTTTTTTTTTCTTTTTGGTTGGTGAATCCACCACATGTTTTACCAGCATTTGGCTGGTGATTGGCACCAATTTTGCCTTGACTGTGAATTATCATTATTATAATACACAATAAAAATCTGGATTTTCCCCTGATCTTCTCTCTAATTTGTTGAGGCTGCCTTGGCGCCCTTCCCTTTAAAAGTCATGGAGCATGAGTGTGACCGCAGGTAGAAAATCATCCTGAGTATAACCCACTCTGTTGACCTATTGTGCTTAAATAGTGTACACAGCCACGCAATCACACGGCAGTAAACACGTGAGGTTACCAAAGAGCACTAACTTATGGTACATTCTAAGCAGGACACATGGTCAATGCCTCACACATCTTTCAACCTTGAAATTTCCCCATAGCCTTCATGAACATGACACTGTCGGGGAATTTCTTTCTTAAAACATTTAACCAGGTAAGGGGCCTAATGGGCACATATACATTCCTACTGCATAATAAATGGTTTTAGTTGGAATAAATATTGAGAATACTAATTTTCTCAGTAGCTCATTGAATGTGATGTGTACTAGTAATGTCAGATAGAGGCAGACATTCACTGATTAATCCACTCATGACTAGTTGACTTTAGCAAATGATCTGCTTTTGCTGTGATCCAAAGTGGAACTTTATTTTGTTATTTCACAACCCCACTATCATTACTGGCACTGCTTTCAATCTGCTTTTTTCAGAAGATTTCCTCAGTTCCCTCACTCTTTACAATAGTGGATAAGTGCCCTCGGTTATTCTGGTTGATAAATTAAACTTCTGCTCAGGCTGAAGGTCTCAATTTGATACCCACTCGTTCTAAGCAGGTATGATGTTCACACTGGAAAATGACAAAATGAAGTTTACTCAAAAAGTATGAGTGCGAAATCTGCTTGCTTTTCAAAAGTAATAGAGAAGCTTAATTCAATCGCTCTTGAAATCAAAGAACAAACAGAACTTTTTCACAACAGCAATACTGATAGTAGACACACAGGTATTACCAGTTATATTCATTCGGGTCCCATTCCATTTAGTGTAACAGAGCCAACATGCACAATAGAAGCCCCCAGACTCCATGCAACAAATCATTGTAATTAACTAATCACAACCTGTACAGTGTACACTGAGTGAGCTGGTAAAGTGAAAACACCTGGCTGGATGTGCCATGGAGGGCCTTTCAAATGTCCCTGTCATTGTTCTTCCTCTCTACTGGCTAAATAAATGGATTTATGAATGGATTTATCACTGCGTCTTTCTTTCATATTCCACACCTAAATTTATGTGTCCGAAGATAGAGCAATAACTCACAATAAGATAAGACAGATAGATGAATTTATAAACTGGATCAAAAAGGGAAGTTTGATATTATCTTGGCTGTCCTCTTTAGCCTTCATCATCACTATTTCCACAGCTTTGGTGCAGCCCTAATACAGTCCTCTCCCAGCCTGATGGTGAAATTTGATCCACATCATGGGACCCTTGTGGCCTGTTTGCTGTATTGTGAAGATGCAGTCTTGCAAACATTACTGTGGAAAACATTTTTTAAAGGGATAGTTCAATGAATGTTGAACGATGTTTTATAGAACAAATATTGCACTTGTCAGATAAATGGGGATGCTTTGTAAGCATTCGTTTTGTTGCAGTAAACATGGTCTACCTTATTATTTCCCCTGGTTGGAAAATCAATAAACTGGAACACAGTTCTAAGGGGATAGTTCACCCAAACATGAAAATTCAGTCATTATCTACTCACCCAGTCCGAATTTCAATGGAAAACAGTGTTGCAGAATCTTCCAAACAACTGAAGTGAATGGTGACCAGTTTTCAAACAGGAAAAAAACAACCAACCCCCCCAACATAAAATTCATATTAATTCTAAAGACCATAATGCTTTGTAAAATATTGAAAATAATTGTTAAAACTATTATAAATTGTAAAATATTTTTGTAATTTAAATCATATAATATTATGCAACTGTGCATATTGAGGAATATGCGTTTTTGCAAATTATTTTGCACAAGTATGTCAGAACTCAAATGTGCATTAGTGTGCTCTTTGTAGATTCTGTTCTTATCTAAGAACAAAGTGGGTTTTAAGAAGAAATTTCTTCTTAAGTACAGCTGGTGAATGAGGCCCATAGCTGAAACGCAGTGTGAAAGGTGAACTACCAAGCGTCCACAAGAGGGCGCTTTATGGCACCAAAAGGTTAACACGTGCCTTAGAATTCTACAGAAGAAGTCCAGTAACCCGGAAGTGGGCGGGGCTTCTGTTCTGTAGAAGAAGAAGAAGCTAGCCGCTAGCCTCCCGGTGCTGCAGGCTCTGGTTCTAACTCTAGCCGATCAACATGGTCCAACTGGTGGGTTCCCTCCGAAAAGAGCTGGCGGACTCCCTCTCCACCTGCAAGGTGCTGGTGGTGGGAGCGGGAGGGATCGGCTGCGAGCTGCTGAAGAACCTCGTCCTCACCGGCTTCAAAAACATCGACGTGGTCCGTCACACTTGTGTTTGTTTGTGTGTGTGTTAGCGTGTGCTAGCTAGCTGGCTATCATGCTAGGTCTTTGTGCTGCACAGACTGCGCCTGGAGGTGTGAGGGCTCCGGCTAATTACTGCGACGTGGCATTCAAAGATGTAAAACATACAGGTTTTGGTAGTGGTTTGTTTGTGCTCTATTTTTCCCCGAGTGTGCAGTGAAGAGGACAGGCCGGGCATGAAGCAGTAAAAATATGAGCCCTGTCGCTGCAGTGCAGCTGGAGCGTTTGGCGCCATTAACACCGCTAAGTTAGCCGGACAACTTCTTTGTAATGTGCCGGTCGACTGGCTAAAAACCAGCACTGACACACTTGAGCACCCCTTTGTGTAGTTGAGTCAAGTTATAGTATCCTGCAAGTATTATCACCAGGTATAATAATGATAGACGGGTCTTAAACGTGCGGGTTTTGCGCAGAACTTAAGAGCTGCAACGATTGATTTATAATTTATCAATTATTAAATTAATCACCAACTATTTTGATAATCGATCAATATATTTGAGTAATTTTTAAGAAAAAAAGTCTTAAGTGCTCTGATTTCAGCTCCTTAAATGTGACCTTATTTTTTCTTTACTCCTATATAACAGTAAACTGAATATCTTTGGACTGTGACTAAAACAAGGCATTTAAGGACATCATCTTGGGCTTTGAGAAAGGCTGATTGACATTTTTCAGTTTTCTTACATTTTAAAAGAAACAACTATTCAGCGATTAATCGTGAAAATAATCGACTATGAAAATTATTGTTAGTTGCAGGCATAGTACACTAATTATTAGTTGTGGATGTTTGTGTTTATGAGGTTCATCTGTCAAATGTTTGGAGCCCTTTTTACTGGATCCCAGAGAAGGATTCAGGGACCTGTGGAGGTCCTTGAAGGGTGCTAGTAAACTGAATAATAAATAAATATTCACCATTATTTATTTCCCATGAAAATGAGTGTAAAAGGAAAAGTATTAGGTAGTGTTACTGAGACATTTTTCAAGAGAAAGTTGAGAACAAGAGGCATTCTTAGTCAAATAACCAGTGAACAAGAACAACACAAGCCAGATACCCATCAATCAAGAAATTAAAAGAACTAATTAAAATCACGAGAGTCATAAACATTAGATCGTAGGGCCTTAAACTCAGAGGAGGATGAAAGACAGTAGCTGGTGGGCAGTATGTAGTTCATTTATTGATTGATGCAAAAGTTGCATAACAAAAACTGGTCCAGTGAGTGTGCTGCTGCAGGTGAGAGCTGCAGTGTAACCTTTGGGGGCAATTTCACCCTGTCAAAGTCTGTCCACTAAAAAAATGCTTGCTCTTGTCATTGACAGGCTCAGATTGTTATTTTAAGTGTCTGACAACATTATGGAAATGATCACTACAGAGTTGGACCTTTATGTTAAAGATGAAGATCCTTGTTAATCCAGAAACAGCCATGTTATCGCTCTCCTCACAGCCCTCAGACTTCATTTACAGAAACCGTCATTTTA
This sequence comes from Lutjanus campechanus, assembly GCA_027495735.1. Classification (NCBI taxonomy): domain Eukaryota; kingdom Metazoa; phylum Chordata; class Actinopteri; order Lutjaniformes; family Lutjanidae; genus Lutjanus; species Lutjanus campechanus. The sequence continues at coordinate 11,192 of JAJHUR010097199.1, forward strand.
TCATTGTGAAACACACTTCATTCCAACTGGACAAAAACAAAATAAAACTCAGCAAAAATGTGTTGGCCCGTCTTTCCCCCTGCAACCACAATCAGCAACACCAACTTGAAGCTTCATTTTAAATTAGTGAGAGAAAGACGTGAGACAGTTTGGAAGCTTTAATAGCAGCTCACACTTGTGGCCTTCACCTTGTAAAGTGCGTTGTTTTTACAATCCTCGGTCATAACAAAAGCTGTGATTCTCCTTGAGACAGAATTTTTAAGCGAGTCCTCCTTGATTTATATATTTCTTTCTCCTTTTATTTTTTTGTGCTTTAATTTACAGAACAGCTAAAGATATAACAGGGAAGGGGTAGAGAGACTGGTGGAATGACATGCGGCAAAGGCCCGTAGATGAGAGTTGAACGCACAGCTGCTGCAGATGACTCGCGTAAAAATGTAGCTTGTATCAAACGACGCCAAATGTGTTTTCCCCCCTCAATGAAAGCTTTATTTCCACAGCAACATATTAAACACACATTGTATATCAGGTAACATGTGGAGCACACCGATAAAAATAACCTGTTATACTTCATATCTGTATTTGATTGATTTGATCGATTAAATTTTACTTGATTTAATTCTTAATGACCAATTATTCCATCATGGATTAATCCTTATCATCCCTAATGCAACTTTTCCCTAAAAAATACAATGTATAAACATAAAAACAAACAATGATTTGCTCTGGACACGTTGGTATTTGACATCCTGGGAATGAGACTCAACAATCAACTATCTTTCTGTTGCATTTATGAACAATTCGGACAAATCATCCCGATTCTATCTTTACAGAACTGATTGGGGGTCACAGTAAAAGACGGCAATATGAACACAGGAGCTTTTGCACATAGACTACAACAGAGTGGGTGATTTTTAAAACTACACCTGGAGGATAATTAAAGGCCTTCTTGCAGCATGACCTCTTTTAAAATTTATGGAGAATATCCTGTGGATTTGTTCCTATTTGTTTGGAAGTTAATAAAATAAAACTCCTCTGTCAAAATCATGTCGTATATCACATTACATGTATACGTGACTGACATTACAATCTTATTGATATTGGCAGATTGACCTGGACACAATCGATGTCAGCAACCTGAACCGTCAGTTCCTCTTCCAGAAGAAGCATGTTGGCAAGTCTAAAGCACAGGTATGTAAACACCAGGAGGTTAACCTCTGTCACTGCTGCCTCTGGAGTTGTTAATCTTGTTTGAGCAGACATTCTAATGTTGAGTTGTTTAGTGGAATCAAAGTCTGGGGATTTTAGTATTATCCTAGGGTGCTTTCATACCTAAAAGTCCGGATCAAGGTCTGAATAAAGGTTCATGTTTCTGAGACACTGTTTACATTTGGTTTCACATTGCAATTATACAAGCGAACTAACGAAATTCACGTCATACCTGTATCCTGCTATATCGCCTACGGGGGGCTTCATCTCTCTATATTTGACATTGATTGGTTTGTGTAGGGGCGTGCGTCTGACGTTGGCATGTTTGCATTTCGACAGGTTGCCTGAGTTCAGTGTCCATTTATGGAGAGAGATGAATAGACAGATTCACATCATTGTCACTATAAAATGATTAAGTCACTAATGTCCGCAGTGAAAAAACTATCCACAGATCTTGCAGGAAAAAGTATCCACATTTTTGTGAGTTGTCTGTGTAGGTTCTCAGTCATCCAGGTCATGGTATCCGTAGCAAGGTTTGTTGTAGGCAACTGGACTTCATAGAGTTCTTGAAGACGTTTCGCCTCTCATCCAAGAGGCTTCTTCAGTTCTGACTGACTGGTTTGGGAGTTCAGGTATTAAACCACTGTGTGGTCGTTAACACCTA
>JAJHUR010097200.1:0-15003 GCA_027495735.1 Lutjanus campechanus
GTATATCCAACGCAACAGATTGCCTTTTCTCTTTTAATAACTGAATGCCGTTTGGTGTTCTGCCGCTGCGTGAAACTGATGAGAAGAGGGGGGGTCGAGTGACCACCCTCCTATTCTCCCTCCAGGGCTCATGTATACAGCACAAGTGGCATTCATTGGCTTCACTAAGGGCTTAATGACGGGGATAATGCGTGTAATGTGACATTAATTGTTAAAGGTGCATAATAACAGCCCTCAATCATGTGGAAGGCTGCCTGGCATCTAATGAGGGTCTTTCAGCCCAATAGAGTGCAGCGAGGGAATGAATAGGAGGAATTAGCTTATTGGCTATTCATGCCCACTCTATTGCCAGCTATTTAAAAGTCATTGACCATTGCATTGGAAGGAGCCGTGAATGTGTGTGTGTAGTGTGTGTGCATGCATGTTGCCTTGGTGTGTGTGTGTGCGTGCGTGCAGTGGTGGGCGGGGTCGGAGGGGGCCTCTTTACCTAAGATAAAAACATGGCAATAGAAATGTCAAGTGGCTTTTGTGCATGTAGTGGGCCGAGGGAAACAAATAAACCTGGGCGTTGCGTCCCCCTCTCCGTGCATTAGCATATGAAGTGGGCCAATATGGTGGAGATGGCGGTGGGTCTGGGTGCTGTCAGCCGTCCCTTAAAGGGTGCGGTGATTAATATCTTTACGATGCCATATGCAGCCCATTGCCCCTCTGTTTTGACCCCCTACACACAGCGTGATGAATCAAGCCACCCACCAACCTGCTCAGACTTTATTACAGCCATGAATTTAGTGCAGGAGTCATAACAAGCATCCTGCAGCTTTACTTGTGAATTTTGACCTAAAACTCTAAACTCAACGTCTACTTACTAGGTTTTCCAGGGCTTCCAGTCACATGGAAGTTTGCTCAGTTCAAAGCTGACATTTGCTTATTTTAAAGCTCTGGAAAAGCCAAAATGTTTTTGTCAAACTACTCCTTCAAGGATGAACTTCCACACTGTGCCAATAATGATTCAAAATGTCATGTTCCTGACTGTTAAAGTGGACTTTAACCTAACATTTAAGTTGTTTTAGTTTAATATATCTGGACTCCTTGGATAAGTAAAGTTTTTTTTTTTGTCACTGCCTCTGAAAAATGAGAAAGAAAAGTAACTAGGTTTGGGTGGTATGTTAAAGCAGCCACCGTCACTCCATCAGAAGGTGATTGTCAATATATTTGTGCAGTGTGCGTACACTACATCCAATGAATAAACAAAATAAACTCATAAAATGTCAAGAAATGTTTTCCCTATGAAACTGCTAAATGCACCCATACACAGAATTCCCACTTTTATCAAACTAAGACTAGCTTCATTGTTTTGTTGACTCATCGTAAAACAAACTTCATTCAAACTCATCAGAGAAACAAAATAAAACTCACCAAAGCGATCTTGTTCATCCTTCCACTGTTTGGTCAGAATAAATCCTTAATTCACTGCGTTGGATGTGAAAATATTCTGGCTCTAGGGGCTCTTTTCCTCCCACTCATTCTTCAGCTCAGTGCATTAGTCTCTGGCTTAGTAGCAGCTCTTGCTCTTTCTTTAGATGTAGATCATTAAATTAGCTAAAGAAAAGCACAAAAAATTGTCCAAAAAAGCAAACCAGTGATGGACAATCGCTGATAGCCAATATATTTGTCCAGTCGCCCTCCACTAACAGTGATCTTGCAATGTTTACAGAAAGAGAATAAACTGTAAGTTGATTTGTCTTCTTTGAGCAATATTTAAATATTATTCCTTACTGCCTAAAGTGGAAAAATATAATACTGTTGTTTAACAGAAATATTAACATAAATTGCAATTAAAAGGAAAAGAGAAAGAAACGAGCTATTGAGGTTTTTGTTTTACACAGATGAAGTTTTAAAGTTTTAGATGACTATTCACACATTTTCCTGATAGATGCATTTAGCTCTCTGCATCTGTGTGTGTGTGTGTGTGTGAATGAATGCGTGAGAGACTTTTGATAAAAATGCCGTATCCAAAAGCCACTTTAATCTTTTTCAGCAGCTCTGTTAGGATACCCAGATAGCTTTAACTTAAAATAACAGAAAAAAAGTAGACTGGAGTAGCAGTCGCTTTTGATTGTTTTGTCTATGAAAGGTGGTGAAATGATATGTTTCTGTCTCAATGTAGCCCCAGAATATTTAGTTCACTATCACATTAGGTTGAGAGACTGATTGTGAACGCGTCAGCTCTGCGATTGACCGACTCGCAGTCTGTCCGGGGTGTAACACCCCCGCCTCTCGCCCAGTGTCGGCTCGGATCGACTCCCGTGACCCTCGAAAGGATGAGCGAAGTACGACTGATGGAGTGACGATTAATGTTCAACGAATTGATTAATCAGCCGATCATTCCGGCTCTAAAACAAACCTGTAAAAGCGTGAAAATTTAATCGACACAGTCAAGAGTGCACAAGCCCACAAAACCAACAAAAACTGTCTCTCTGACATTGTTAGAATTGGAGTTTATCCAATAAAACTACGAAGGAGAACCATATTTGAATTGGAGAATACCGAACATGACTTCAGTGATATTATATACTATTTCCGACACGCCGATTTTACCCCTTAGAAATTTCCGTGCTCTGTTAATGTTATTCTCCCTGGAGGCCTGAGAGTTTTGTCCCCCACCAGCGGCTAACCAGTCCATTGGCTTTGCCTTGAATGGCGTCACCAGTTGCACTTTTGTATCCCCTCCTTTTCTCCAGCTCACTAAACCAGTCTCATTAATAAGGCCGGTATTATCTGTCCTCACTACAGCCCAGTCCATGAAATGAATAGTCAGGGTCTTCATTGCTCTCTGCTGTCTGACTAGAAGAGCTCATAATGGCTTCATTAAGGCAGAAGTTTCATTTGGTTGACAATGGGTTAATGGCCCATGTGCAGTCTGTTGGCAGCATGGAATAGGCTACGGGAGGGGAGAGGTTTTTGATGAGCGTTTTCATTCGGGGGTCAGCCAGGGTCATCCGAGTGTCAGCCACAAGTGAACAAATGTGTAATTGATGTTGGGACAGCCCTGGTGTCCCCCCGGGAAGCACCCTCAGCCCTTTTTCGTTCAGATGGGCATTGTGGAAGGTGGAGGCAGCGGGGGGGTGGTGGAGGAGGAGGCGGCAGCTATATGCCCCCCGTTCACTCCCTCCTCTCATCACAGAGGACAACACAGAGTCAAGAATGAAAAGGGTAAAAGAGACAAACGATATCCCAGAAGGAGGATACGCTTCAATTTTGGCCCTTTTCTCCTGCCAGCTATGTTTCATTTCTCCCCGCTGGTGTAATTGCTCTCCCCACACGTCGGGAAGCTGGCATCTGATGCCGAGGAGGGGGAGGTGTGCAGGAGATGTCTCCTTTTGTTTCCTGATTTGCATGGATGTTACCACAGAATGGTAGATAAGTGGTGAGACACATGCCAGCGTCTTCGTAAGGTAGCACTATCCGGGGTCCAACAATAAGGGACTGCGCGATGGCCCAGGGCCAGTTTTTAAAAAAAAAGTTACATCGGGCCAAAAAATACAATCCCATTTGGCCAGTGATCAAAAAAAGTAAAGAAAACCATACATTTAATTTAAATAATTTTCCAGTCATTGCTACAGAAGAATGTCTGTCGAGCACCGACTCAGACAGGCCTTCTTTATAAATGAAATGGCCCTTAAACAACATCATTTAAACTGCAGAACATTCGCAGTGTTGTGGTGGAAGACAGAGGACTCAATGGAGATTTGATGCACTGTCTGCACCTAACAATGCCTGATAAATCAGGACTTTTCTTTTTTAAGGGACAGATAATTATTAGAAACTGTTGCTTGAATGCCGTGAGACAAGCTGACAACATTTGCTCTGTCTGGTGGCAGATTTTAATCAGGGCCAGAAGGAATTTTGTTCAGGCCAGTAGATTGTTGACCCAGTTGCCCAACTGGGCCAGTGGCAAAAGATATTATTGTCGGAGCCTGATAGGCATCTCTTCGCTTGATTTTCAGGTTGTACTAGAAAAGAACTAGTTCATATGACCTGTTGTCCAACCATGCGGTTCTTTGTACATACAAATAGGGACAGATAAATTTGTGTGAAGAGCGTTTTTACCATATCAATTTTAATTAAACGTAGACCAAATAAATGCTCCTGCAATGTAGCATGCAAAAATTATTGTGGTATGGTTATAGCTACATTTTGGATTTATGATGCAGCCAACAGACGTGCAATTTCTGAAAATCTTATTATCGTTAAACAAATAAGGTTACCGCTTCAAAACCCAGCCAGAGTTTCCTTCGTTGTCTTCAGTGATTAGTTGATAAATCGATTAACATTCCTGGTTCCAGGTTCTCAAATGTGAGGATTCAGGATTTCAGTTTTTTGTGCAGGTCAAGTAACTTTTAGTTTTTGGACAGGTGGTCAATCATTACAAGAAATTTGAGGATGCCACCTCGGTTTCTAGGATAATTTTTCTGTATTTTCTTGCACGATTGTTTTAGACCAGATGATTAATCAAGAAAATAATTGACAAAAACTGTTAAGTTGCGGCCCTAATTAAATATTTCCTTTCACTCTGATGTTTTTGCAGGTGGAGAAACCATCAAGAACATCAAAGAGCAGTCTCGTGCCCACGTGGAGCTACAGAGAAACCCGCCGCCCAACACCGACCCCAACGTGCGCATCTTCTCCATCCGAGGCACCCCTCAGCAGTTGGAAAAGGCCCGCCAGCTGATCGATGAGAGAATTGGGGTAGGTGGTCTGGCTCTCGCCCCGTAACGCCATTGTCTTGGCTGATATTCATGAGCGCACATGTCAATGCAGAGAGCTGTCGGGGTGAGCCGGGCCGCTGTGGTCCTGGTGGCCAGCAGGATGTCACCAGAGGTTAAACATGAAGAATCCATCAAATGGACTTAATGGAGTGCATCAGCGGCCGGCACTGCCCTCTGACCTTGCCTGTTGGCTCCCTTTAAACACAAGTGTGGTCTCTCACTCGTCTCCTCTTCCCTTTTTCTCTGCTTTTAGGGTCCAGGAATGGGGGGTAACAGCAGCTTCGGTATGAATCCCTACAACCAAGGACCAACCACTCCTCCGCAACAGTAAGCTTCAATTTCTCTCCTTAGAGTCTCATGTTTTGACATAATTTTCATGTCTTAGTGGTCAAACTGGAGCTGATAAAGTGCAACACAGTGTCCTCAGTGAGAAATTCATTATTTAATTGTGTTTGTTCTGCTGAAGTGGGCCTCAGACGTTCATGACTGGAGGATGGGGTACAACCTTTCAAATATGGCAACCTCAAGGCCAACAGGAGCACAGTAAGTAAACATTACTAAGAACTGTTCCAAGTTTTCAGTCTGGATTTTTCATGTTTTGTGTCTAAAGAGAGAAGGAGAAAATCTGTAAGCCAATAATGTTCCCGATCAAGACAGTTAATGCCGTGATGTTTCAAGCTATAGGCTCTTCCTCAGACTGCTACTCATGCATACAGAGCTGCCATCTTAAATACCCGTAATACGTCACGTTATTACACCACATGGTACACATATAATAATAAAAAACAAATCAGGAACTGGAGCTGGCGTTCATTTCCTCCACTGAGTGTAAAATTTGGTTTTTTGTACAGGATACTACCGGGAAGTAGCAGGGTCACGCCTACTACAGAGAGATCTGTTTTAAACACTTAAGATTAGTTTTGTTTAGCCAGAAACGGCTGTTTAATTGTTCTTGCCAAACCAACCAGACTGTTTTTGCGTAACTGTTATTTTAATGTCCTCATTATCATCTTCATTCAAACAAAACGGAAACAAAATAAAACTCACCAAAAGCGTCTTGGCTCGTCTTTCCTCTGTTCCAACAATCTCAAACTCTGGTTTGGTCAAAATAAACTCTTAATTCACAGCATGAGATAAGATAATATTCTCGCTCTCTGATGACAGACGTCCCAATATTGTCAAGTTTAATGCCTTAAATAAAGGGATTATTTCGACCAAATAAACAGAACTGGTGATTGTTGGAGCAGTGGAAAGACGAACCAAGATGTTTGCCTTTGAATGAAGATGATGACAATGTTAAAAAGTACCGTTTCTGCAATGAGAGTCTTGTTAGTTTGACGAGACCAATAAAACGGCTGTTTTTGGTTAAACAAAATGCATGTTAAGCTTTAAAATATCTTTCTCCGTAGCAATAATAGTCATAATGTTGTCAGACACGGGACGATTCTGATTCGTCCTCCACACGGCCGCAGCGCCCACCAGCAGCGTGTCAGAAACATTTCAGCATCTGAGCGTTTTTTCCCACCTGATTATGTTTACTTGCTCAGATTTTGTTGATTAGTTCCTCTTTCCTTGCTCTTTGCGCTTCTACCTTGGATAAGCAGGCTCGTCGTGAGTCTGCACGGGGTCTTTTATTTTGAAAATGATCCCAATGCTCCCTGCCTTTTCTGCGTCTTGACTTCCTGCCCGTTCGATCTGCTCTGTGCTAATTGACGCAAGAGCCACTTTTGGGATGCATGAGGTGCTGCTGGTGGACTCGAAAGCATTGTGTAGAACGCAGCCGTAACGCAATGCCGCCGCGCCTGGTGGAATTTAGCTGTAAGAATAACAACCTGAGCCTCTCTGTCGCAAAAACGAGCACTTTCAGTGGATGTATTTTGATGGTTTGAGGGATTATGTCATAGCTTAGTTTCCCTTCTGCCGACTGCAGTTCTCTCCCTCAAAATTGGACCTATTTTAAAAATTGTTGTCCCCATTGATCACTTGGATGCAAAAACATGAGAAAATAGGGTCCAAGTTGGAAAATCCTGAAGTTACCCAACCTGATCATATTTAAATATAAAAACACAACAAATCACAAAATCTGATCCTGCTCAAGCTCGATGAACGTGGTCAGTGCGTCGCTCAGTGGGGGGAACAAAAGAATACATAAAGTTTTCACCTCTGAATTCATTTCTCTGCCCATAAATTTGACTTTGAATCGGTGATGAAACTCGCCTGGCTGTGCTTTCGAAGTCGTCTGCAGGCCGGGACGAGACGGTTGCGTTCCCTGTGGCTAACCACCTCTTTCCTGTGTGGACTCGTTTAAAATTTGGAAATCATTAGGAAACGGAATTGCAGATGAGAGCAGAAGGTGAAAAGGCGAGGAGGAGGAGAAAAAACCCTTCACTCTCAGTAACTCTGCTGGTGTTATCTGTGTCTGGTTTCAGGTCACAATGGATCCCAGACGGGCCAGATGGACTGGGAGCAGTATTATAAAAAGCTAGGCAAGTGTCACTCAAGAGAGAAAAAGGATATTTTGTTTTAACAGCCATCTCCACGCCCACTTTTATAAGCTCAAGCCTCGCTTTTTTATGCATAGTTTGTCGTTTGCTCACACAAGCCTGATGAAATCCGGCATTTACTCACCACATTGGAAAGTTAAGCATAAATAAAGTCTAGTCATCAAAAAATTTTCAGTGGAATCTGTATAAAAAGGAAACCAAATTGATGCTTCTGCATTTTAAAAAGAAGTCTTATGATAGAAGCTGTTTCAAGCACTTCTTATGTTTGTTTACAGGTCAGCAAAACCAGGCTCAGAGCACTGCTCCTGAATACAACAAAGCCTGGGGTGAGTAGGTTTTATTATGAGCAGATCACAAAAACTGATTTATTTTGCGCTCAAACCTGCAAACCTGACTGAATTTTCATCCTTATCGTTGCTTTTTTTTCCCCCTCTCCTCTTCAGGCCAGACAGCTGGTCCTGGATCTCAGCAGACCTCTAATCCTGACTACAGCGCCTGGGTTGACTTCTACAGACAGCCGATGGCCTACTTCAACCAGGGCGCACAGCAGACACAAGCCCCGGGCCTTCAGGTGAGGAGCGATGTTTGACAGGACAGATCTGTCAGTATGAGGCTGGAGTTTTGCTTCATATATTTTTTCTTATTCTCAACAAATCCTATTAAAAAGAGACCAAAACTAATGTGTTAGTCTGTCTCGTAATACTTTTCTGACTTCCACAGCATGGCTTTGGCAGCCTAAACTGAAGATATAAATCTATTTAAATGCATCAGTCTAATTGACAAATGCTATTTAAACAGGAGTAGACCTGAAACAATTAAAAAATGCCAAACGTGCTAGTTGTATTTTCTTAAATGTGAGGATTTGCTGCTTTTTTTTATGTCTTATGTGATGGGAAATTGATCCTTTTTGGATTTTGGATTGTTAAATTGGCCAAAACAAGAATGTGACTTTCACCTCGGGGAAATTGCTTCGGATATTTTCTGAGCTCTCTTTATAGAAAACAATAAATGAAAACGACGGTCACAGCTCTAAGACCAGGCATGGGCAGATTTCTTAAATTTATTTTAAAGTAATTGATACCAGATGAGTATCAATCCCGCAGAATCTATTAATAATGAAATTATATAAACACAAAATCACTTCCAAATGTTTTCAGTTCTTTTGTATGAAGTTTGTACCAACAAACGGCCCCGACATGTTTCAACTGACGCATGTCACATGACTGCGGAAACCTATGAGACGCGACGACCGAGCGTGCAGCCGCGCGGTACGACTTTTCACCTGTAGACGCGCGATTTGTGACAAGAAAGCGCCGCACAGCAGCAACGTAAGTAACCTCTTCAAACATTAAAAAACAAACGCCCTGAAAGTTAGAAGAAGGCTGAACAAAAACACAAAGATAATTATTTACTTCATTAGAACTTTATTATTTATCTAAAAGTTTTTTAACTTCATAGCACAAACATTTTTACTTAATTACCGTAATTCTTTTGATAAAAAGAAAAACGATCAGTATTGGTTATTGGGTTTAAAAAGTTTGGCTCATCTCTACTAAGTAGAGCTTTTGTGTGACAATGTTTAGTTGTGTATTAATACACAGTTTTAGTTATTTCTAATAGCATTTTGTCTCATGCATCCTGCTAACGTAAAAACGCTCTCGACTGGGGCTGCAACTAGCGATTATTTTCATCATTGAATAATCTGTCAATAATTTTCTCAATTGACTGATAAGCTGTTCGATCCATAAAACTTCAGAAAATGGTGCGAAATATTTCCCCCAAAGCCAAAGTTGACGTCCAAAAACCCAAATATAATCAGTTTTCTCCCATATAAAACTAAATAAATCTGAAAATATTCACATTTGGGAAGCTGAAATCAGAAGTGGGACATTTATTCTTTTAAAAAAAATCTCAAAACGATCAATCGATTGTAAGATTAGTTGGCGATTAATTTATCAAAAAATTTAGCTAATCGTTGCAGCTCTGCTCTTAACTACCGTGCAAGCGTTGATGAAACTTAATAGTTGTTGGACCATAATGGCACAAAACTTTACACGTGGAATCAATTCTTTGTCAAAGTTTGGTCTTTTAATGGGTTTTTGTTCACAATAAGAAAACTTTAATCTTTCTCAGCCGTGATGTGTGTCAATATTGTGAGGAATCATGATAACAAACCGAGTTTTATTCCACAGGATCATTAGAGAAGACGCGTCGGGTGAAAGACTTGAATCACTGAGAGGATGAAAACAACCCTTTTTTAACAGAGAGGGGGGTTCTAGATTTGCAACGCCTTGAAGACTTTTTTTCTTAGTGAGAAACACTAGCTGTAGAATGACTTATATGATAAAGTAATATTTCTAAAAATCAGGAACATTTATTTGTTACTAAATGCTTGTGTACACTGTTATTTTGGATAGACAGTATCTGGGATCCCTTTTTGGACTTGAGAGAGCTGTTTCGTTTTTGTTTTTGGTTTTGTTTTTTTTTCTATATTTTCCTCGTCTTTGACTCAGATTGTACCGCCAAAACGAACCCAAAAGTTGTAACATTTCAAACGGCAATATGATCTATTTTTTCTAGTTTATGTTTGAAAATGAAACCATGGTTATGCGCTTAGCAGTCTTGAATACCAGTTTTTTTTTTTGTCATATGTCATGAGATGTTTAAAAGAAAAAAAAAAAAAAAGTGTGTTAAAATGTTTTTTTTTCCTTTTACATAATTCAGTGAAATGAAACTGTGATGTTTTGTTACAGGAAAATGTATTTTTGTTACAAGGCTTAAAAATAAGGATTCATGTCAGCCAGTGGCAATAGTTCTAATTTAATTCCTGTTGTGCATTGTATGCTGTTTTTTCATTGTCATTTTATTGTACTCTGGTTTAAAAAAACAAACAAAAACAAAAAAAAGGTGCAATATCTTATTTCACTTTTTTGAAACAAAGATGGGTTCTCTAATATTGTGACAGACTTTTAACTTGTAGTTTTAAGATGTTTTTTTTTTCTCAAATGAAAATGTCATGGATAATTTATTACAATTATCTGATATGATAGGATTTAGGGGGATGTTGCAAATAGCTTTTTTGCCTTTGCTACCTTGTAAAACTATGTATATATGCTCATATATTTGACTGTTAATTTAAAATATATATGTTTCATATATATATTATATAAAAAAATTATTTTTTTTTTTCCTGCGATCGGTGTTGCAGGAAAATTGTCCCTCTTTTTTCTGTTTCTGTTTTCATACTGAAAATGTTCAAAGATTGTGAATGTGTGATTTGAAATTTGATGTTGCATCTTGTTATGAAGAAAAAATACGAAGTGGTAGATTTTTTTGTGTATGTTCTGTACCTGAAGCTATTCAAGACTGCTAAGCCCCTCTGTACTTCTACCTGTGTAATAATTAATGTAGTATTTTTATGTTTTAAGTATTATGATCAAAAAAAGAAAAAAACTTTTTGTCTTATTTGGTACCTCCCAGTTCGCTAACGTCCCACTGAGTCCTCGCCGTGGACTCAGTGGGACGTTGGACTCAGTCCAATGCTAATAACTTTTTAATTAATTTTTTATTTCTTTGTGTGATCTAATATAAATGGTATAAATGATGCATCATTATTGGAAAATGATTCTGGTATTAACGTCATTTCTTAATGAAAAGGGATATAATTTCAAAATGTCTAATTATGGTGTTTGTTTTTTTTTCCTTTATGTGTACAGTTAACCATGTATTAAAAAACATCCAGACTACCTTTATTGTGTACTTGTTAAGCTGATTTTCTGTTTGATGATGATAAAAATGTGGATGTCTTTTGTTGTATTCTGATACTAAGAAACTTTCTCAGAGCTCTATTGTGTGTAAATATATATATCTATCTACTAACAGGTGATTATAAATGGAGGATATATAGGCCAACTGTATGTTTTCATGTTTTATAAGCTGAAAATATATATTTTCTATAGTCTATTGCCAGTTCTCAAACTCAAATAAATTTTCCGCAAGCCTCTCTTGTGGTTGAGTTAAACGTTTTTAACCCTCATCCTTCCAACTGGGTCCCTAAACTACTGTAAGAAACAACCATCATAGCAAAATGTTAATTTATGTCTTTAAAAAATCATTAAACATCATCATCTATATCTACCAGAACTCCTTTCTTTCTAATAAAAACAAGTAGTTCCTACATAAAACTGCTCTTAAGAAGCTCTGTGAATTATTTTGAGTAACTGGGTCGTGATTTTTTGATTCCTCCAAAACTATCTAGATGGATAAGTAGGACCACAGGCCAGAGGAATAATGTGTATTTTTGATTATTGGGTTGAACTGTCCCTTTAAATCAGGACCCACGATAAACATAAAATCAATCTGTTCTAGTTAAACAGCATAATGAGGTGTAATCAGGTGCTTTTATTTATTTATATTTTTTATGTATACTACATTTTACAGTCAGTTTAATGTAAATGTTAAGTGCACATGAAAATAATCTTAACGCAAATTATTTCTGCATAATACTAAATAAAGCAGGGGTGTGAAACATACGGCCTGCGGGCCCCAGACTGTCCAATCTGGTGTGAAAACTGCAGAGATGCCATTAAATCTAATTTTTCAGTAAAATGCATCGCTGTTTCCAGTGGTGGGAAGAGTACTGAAAATCTGTACTCAAGTACTGTTACACTGCTAAAATATTACTCAGTACTCTGAGTATTAGTTACTTTTAACTGTTGATGTCACGTGTCAGCTCTCCAAACTAGGGCTGCAAATTTTGTGCGTTTTCCTGAACCAAGAAACGCAAACAATTAATTAATCATTGATTATTTGTCATTTTAAGTCTAAGTTTAATTTTCCTTATTCCACAAAAGTCTCCGTCAGACTAAACAAAGTCAAATGAGGTGCAGTTATGGCCACGACTATCGATTAAATATCCATTAATACATTTTTAATTGGTTAAATTCTTAATGGTAATGATGAATCGTTAACATCCCGACTCCAGACGTGTGCTGCTGCAGCATTTTGTCTTGTTTTTCATTGGTCCGTTTGCGACCTGATTGGCCACTAAAATGCAGACGAAAGCTTTGAATATTAATTCAAATTGTACTCAACTATGATTTTAAAAGTAACTAAGTAGATTACATAATGTAATGCATACTTAAGCACGAGTAAAAGTATAGACTTGGGAAATCTACACATAAAACTACAGGAACCTCCAAAAAAAAACTACTTAACTCGACGCTCAGTCACAGACTTGAGTTCCTGCACGACGCTCAGTCACAGACTTGGGAAACTGCAGGAGCTGCAGGAACCCAAGCTGAACATTTTCAGAATACTTCACGTTTAACAAAAAAAGGCGGATACTTATATTTATTAATACTTATTAAGACATCTCAGACTGATCATCATCTGTTTTGTAAAGGGATAAACTGTGAACATTTTCAGAATACTTACACTTCTGTACTATAGTAAATCTGTCTTGTAAATGTCTTTAAATATTAATTTGTTCATTTTACGTAATGTTACAGCACCGAGCCACAAAAGAAATGAGGCACAGCACTTGGATAAAACAATAAGAGACACAAGATGATTAATTTAAATAATAATTATTATGTGGATCAGATTCAAACCCGATTTCTCCCAATTCAAGTCGCAATTTCTGATTCACAACCTCGGAGATCAGAGTAGAAGGAGGGTCCTTCCTCAAACCCACTTCACCATGGTGGCTTTACTCACAAAGCACTGACAGAGACTGAACCACTTCCTCATGGTGATGTCCTGTAAATATTTTAAACACGTGATCACACGATTGGTTTTAAGATTAATATCAGTAGAGAAGTTCTTATCTTTAATATCTTTAATTCCACAGACTTTCACATCTGTCAGCCTTCACGTCTTGATTAATTGATCAGTTGTCGACTGTTAAAGTAATTGCCAGCTCTTCTGAAAATTGATTATTTGTTTTAAGACATTTTTTAATCCTTTTTAAAATCCAAATTCTCTGATTTCAGCTGCTCACGTGTGAATATTTCCTCTTTGACTGAGTTCTCTATGACAGTAAACTGAATTTCTTTGGTTTATGGACAAAACGAGACATTTGAGGACGTCACTTTGGACTTTGATTTTCATTTTTCACCATTTTCTGACATTTTATTGACCAAACAGTTAAATGATGAGGAAAATATGCTGTTATTCAGTCAAATACTTTCCCCAGAAGGCATTTTCTAATTTTTGTACCTGACCTTATGAGTTTTTTTCTTAAATATCACAGACTTTCACATCTGTTTCAGCATCTGTTTCTCATGGTTTCAGGTAAAACTGCAACAATTAATCAGTTACACATTAATTAGTTGCATACAATTACATTAATCGCCAACTATTTTGATGATCGATTAATCATTTTGAGTCATATTTTAAGAAAAGGTATCAAAACTCTGTGATTTAAGCCTCTCAGTGTGGATGTTTTCTGGTTTCTTTGGGTTGTGGCCAAAACAAGAGGACATTCTGACATTTTTCACCATTTTCAGATCTATTATGGACCAAACAACTAATCATTTAATCCAGAAAATTATTGGCAGATGAATCAATAAAGAAAATAATCATTAATTTCAAAAGTTAAAGTCTGTTTTTTTATGTTTTGGCTGCAACAAAACACTTTTTTTTTGTTTGTTTCATGATAAATTGCACAAACTTCTTCCCCCTCGACGTCTCGTTGCTCCCTAAATAATCTGTGCGACATTATTCCCATCCTCTCTCCTCCCCGCACACGTTAACCATCCTCCACCAGGACCAGTCGCAGCAGCAGCAGCAGCAGCAGCATGTCCCCCTCCGGCTGCTGTCCGTCCTGTCCAGTGAGATGTTCCTCTCTCCACCCCCTCCAGGAGCCCCTCCAGCTTTGTCACACTGCACATCTTTGCACTCAGCAGGGGGAACTCCTGCCACTGTGGACCCTGCGCGGCCCCATACCGGCCCCTGCATTGATGCTGTGCAGCTGTTTCCAAATCCAGCCCTTGATTTTGATCCTCTTCCTTTTTTCTTTTTTCTTTTTTTTTCTTTAAACGCCTCGTCCCCGAGGACACTTCTGACCTGGTGGTCCTTTGTGGCCGTCTAATAATTTAGTTGTTCCCGGATCATCCGCAGACTGAGGTTGAGAGGCACGATTATTGTCAGTAAAAGGCCGCTCTCAGACACCTTTTTCCTCCTTCAGGGGTCGTTTTACCCTGCAGCGTTTGGACCCTCACATTCAGGGGAAAGTGACAAAATATTAAAGGTTTGTGTCGCACAGATCGTAGAAACCTTTGAGGGAAATGTGCTAAATCTTCTTGACTTTTATCCAATTCAATATCAAAACAATATAGGCCTTTAAAAATGACCAAATGTAGCAAAACAGTCTTATCTCAATGGAAAAATAATATTAAAACATAATACTCACACTAAACTCAGATTCCTTTAAACAGACGTACAGTCAGCTTATTTTTTTTCTTGTTCTGCACAACAAATCTGCAGCAAATATTTTTTACTTTACTACATTTTTTTGTCATCACTTACTTTGAAATATTTCTTACAAAATAACTGATCAGCTTATAAAATTGATGCATTGTTAAAGGTTAAAAATTAGCTTCGTCTCAAAATAATAAAACAATACAATAACATCATTATAGGAGTCTTTATGCACAATAAATACTTTTATTTTTGACACTTTAAATGCATTTATCTGATAATACTTCTGTAGTTTTAATGAAGTTGCA
>JAJHUR010097201.1:3067-16172 GCA_027495735.1 Lutjanus campechanus
CGAGGCAGATTCCATATTCTGTTTGCATTGTGAAGCTCTGCTGCATACAGCAGAAGTTTGGCACCGTGCGCTCCACAGTGTCAGATATAGTCGGCCTGATAAAGTCAGTGATCTCTCAAAGTTAAAAAGTAAAGCTTGATAAAAAACAAAAAAACAAATTTTTTGGCCATCTGTCCTCAGCGTGAGGCACACGAGGCGCGTTACACCACAGCCAACTGTTGAAGGTAAAGCCATCCTGCTGGAATTTCACCAAGAAGTGTTTTTGGATAAAGTATGAATCCAGTGTTCTTTCACTCTTTGGGCTTCATTTACAGTTTTTAGAGATGTTAAATGTTGCAGCAAACCTCAGTTTTACGGCATTTTTTTAAATCCCTGGTTAGAGCGCAGCGCACACTTTGCATCCTCATTGTTCAGTGTTTTGTGGTGTTTCCACGCAAAGCTGGTGGCAGATATTGTGTTGTGTCAGTCTAATTCAGACGGTAGAGCCACGAGTGACTGAACTAGCTGCGTTAACGGTCAGAAGCGTTTGAATTCATGACCTTTTGCGCTTGTTAATCAGTTAATTGAAGTGCCTGATGTGTTTGGCCGGTAACGCAAAAGAGCAACAAAACACACACTCCACCTCATCATCATCATCATCATGAAACACTGGAGTGCTGTCCCAGTCATAATACCTTTATTTTGAATCTGTAATGCCAGGTATTAATAACAGTATTGAACAGAGGTAGGAGCCAGTCACACATGTACAAGTCAGTGTAGTGATAATCAAGCAAGTCAAGTCGAGTCATTGGTCAGGTCAGAAAGTCACAAGTCAAGTCATATGACATTCTAATGATCGGGAGTGTGGCAGAAGCAGGCGCTCCGATCCATAGGAATATATGTACTGTAAAGACAACAGTTGAGAAAATGTAGTGCCAAAATAAAAGCCTGTCTGGGGGCAAAGTGCAGTGGTGAAAAAAAATTTAGTGTACACTTGAACGGACATTGATTTTTTAAATTTTTTTTTTTCCCAGATAGGCCTTTATTTATGTGTTTATACGAGTCGCAGAGGGATATTGACGTAGGTATTTGACGTGTTAGGAATGAGAACGGGCTCTAGCTGCACATCTATTCTTACTGTATGATTAATTCCTGCCTGTTCTCACCTGTCATAATTTCGCTGGTGTTTTATATTTTATTTCCTGTTTGATATTTTCCCAAACAAGCAAATAAAGTTTAGCTTATGACACCCAAGGAAGAAAAACAAAGAAAGAACCCTGCTCCGACTTTCTCATTTCTCTCAAATGTTGCTTTTATTTATGAGATATTATTCGGGCCGTTCTGACGGGGGGGTAAAAAGTGAACATCGCATGCAAATACGATGACGGATATTGGGACGGATTGGTCGATGGATAGATCTGGCGGAAAGGAGGTCAGGGAGAAATATGTATTTCATTTTATTTTCCTTGTCTTTCTCTCTGTTTCTCTGATAGCCTGTCACATATCACAAAGCTCTGTATCCATAGCGAGACCAAAGCTTTCTGACAGTGCCTGCCATGAAAACTTCACAGAATAAGATAACTGTGGATAGGTATTTAGTCAAGCAATACTTCTTCTGAAGGCTGCTCCTGGCTGCTGACACGTCGGGGATTATACTGAATATTTCCTGACGGGTTCCTCAGTACTAAATGTATTATTCTATGAAAATATATCAGCCTTTCTTTTTTTTTTCTTTTCTGTTTTATTTGCCTCGCTACATAACTTGACTTGTTCTGTTGGCATTGTTTCACGGTGATGTAAAATCTGTTGAATTCAATCATTCCGCCCGGCTGGAACAAGAAGAGTGTCATTTCATAATTTGGATTTTTGTCATGTTTTAAGTGCATGCATTATTCATAGATCCACCATAAATAGTTTCCATTCTGATAAGTGCGGCCGCCCTACTGTAAATACAGCCGTGTCACCTCTAATGCATTTCCAATGGTGCTGCTGTGGTTTGAAAGTGGCTGCCGCGTCTGCCACCGAGGATACAGTTTCTATTTTCCCTTCACTCAGAAGCGACTTTCTTTTTTTTCTTTTTTTTTTTACTCCCATTTCCCACTTTAGCTCATCATATTTCAACAGCCACCAGAGGGGCGAGGCTACTGATTTTTACATCTGATAGCGAAGCCCCCATCGCTCATCCTCACTGCGCTCTCTGTCTCTCACTTCAGTGGCCTCCTAATTTAATTTTGGAGGAGAAGTAAGAGCGAGCGGAGCGTGAGTGCTGAGATATTAATACTGCTGCTCCTGGAAATGATAATGATAAATTGCTATTGCACTTTTGCTTTCCAATATTTGCTGAGAAGGAATCCCACTGAGCACACGGTCATTTTGGGTATGGAGCGGTCAATGTGTCAAATCAAAGGTGCTTTGTCATGGACTTTATTTCTCAGTGAGTTCACTCAAAATCTGTGCGGACTTTGCTTGCTTCACATTAAGTCACCATTACCTTTCCCCAAATAATCCACCAGCGTTCATTTTGACAAGAATTTTTTATTTAGTTTTCCTCTTAGTTAGATTTTAGGCATTTTAAGTCACATTTTAGTTGTTTTAATTTTGTTTTTGATAAAAATTTAGCCATTTGAACTTCTTTTTATTTCCTTTAAACAGGTACAGTCGTAGAGTACAGACACATGCTCAGAGACTCAACAAGGTCATACATTTCTTTAAGAGGCAGTATGTGCATTTCAGCATTCCCTCAATGTCCATGCACAGTTCCAATAAGTAGGGATGAATAATCATTTCCATCCATGAGCCCAGAGAAAATGAATAAATAAAACACAATGATAAGAAATAAGGAAACCTTGTAATTGTAATTGCAACCTTGCAGTTGTGTTTTCCAGGAACTTGGTTTTAATTTTAGTCACAATTTTAGTCATTGATTTAGTCAAAGTTTTAGTCTGTAATGTTAGTCATGTTTTAGTCGTAATATTTTCTGGTCACTTTAAATTTTTCTCTTTATTCAACACTGTTTATTCTTTATCCTTGAATGGAGTTCTTTCATAAATTGGATTGTGTAGATCTGAAATCAGCAAATTCCCTCTTATTATTACATCTGTCTGCAGCTAGTGTTACAACCTGTAACAGCGGAACTCCTCGTATTTGACATTAACTCACATAATCTGTGGTTGAGTGGCAGGAGTCCAATAGAGTTTTACTTGTTGTAGACAAATACGGATATCAAAGTTTGAGAGATCTCGCACAAACAACCACTGAGTTACTGATGCTCAAACAAAAAGTGTTACTACCAGCCCAGATCTCCCCTATCATATAAGAATGAATGCATAAATCATATCTGATGCACCATTATAGGTTACGAGACACTGATAATGTTTATTACCTGGTAAAACTGAGGTCTTCTGCTAAATTCAGCGTCAGTTGTTTTAATAAATCATCAGTAAAAATGTGTAAACTGCACTGTTAAGGGAGACAAACATTATCTGTGAATCATCAGGTTTATTCACTCTGCATGGAGCTGAAACTAATACTGAATTAACTCAGGTGTTTGCTAAATGAGTTAGTGTCTGTTAATGATAAGAAATCAGACATTATCTTTCAGAGGGAGGAGATGTTTTACTGTGAGCTCGGCTCTGTTAAATTGAACAATATGTTAATGGAACACAGCAACAGGGAATTAGCATAAATGTTACTGAATCAGTCAACTTACATAACTGATATTTTCCTTGACAGACACTGTGGCACGGTGTGTTTTCAGGTGTTTTTCTGCACATATTTAATCCACAAGGCGCTCCGTCTCAATTAGCCTGTCTTTTGGTTTGAAAACAAGAAAAAATTGTTCACGTTATCTCCCCTCTTTCTTTTCTTTTCTTTTTTTTCTGTTCTTTTTTCCTGTCTTGTCACCTAACACGCTGCCGGTGAAAATGGGCTGCACACTTTGCTAGATTTCTTGGTGCTCTGAGACGGCCGATTACTGTGATCTAATTAGGCTGTCCGCCTGAGCAGAGTCGACCATGTCATCTCATCTTTACTCGGAATTTTCAGCGCAATTTTTGTCGAGAATTTTTGGCAATAATTTTCACATTCACGTTGTCGCCACAATTTAGTCATGAAACACAAGGACGTCAGTGAACGCTGTTGCAACACGCTGCAATCCACAGTCTTCTTGACAGTGTTATATACACTGCAGTTGAAGTCCCTTTGTGGGTAAAAACCTGTCATTTCTGCTTAGGTCTCTCCCAGGACACAAAGTCCCTGCGGGAGATTTGCTGTGTAAATTAGCTATAAAAAGAATCCTTAACCTCGAGGTTTTTACTGCCACTTATCCTGGTCTAAATAAAGAGGGAAACACTAATCCCTAACCTCTGAGTCGTTCTGACGTCTCCCCGCTACACAGCAGAGGACGGTCTTGTCGTATCCAGTTAGAAATAAGGCTACATGTGACACAAAACTCAGCAGGTTGTTGAATGTTGAATGAAAGACTTTCTGAATAATAAAAAAAAAAATGCAGATCATTGATTGGAGATTGTGCAATATTAACTTATATTTCTATATCAACCATACATCATTTAAGATACACCATCACATGAGAGGGTTGGGACATGTGCAACATTTCAGAACCAGAATCAGAAAAAAGGGGAAATTTGCTCATGTTACAGTTGCTCACATTCTAGAAGAGACATATATATGTGTATGTATATATATATATATATATGAGAAGAGAGAAATTATAAGTAAAATAGAAAATGAAACATGTAAAATATGCAAGAAAAATATGAAATGTGTAAAATATGTGCAGTATATTGTACCACAGATGATGATCACTTAGACTCACACTCCTTCCTATAAATAAATCAAGGTCACAGCCCTTCCTCACTTACCTTTTGTTGACATTATAACATATTACATAGTCAAATTTTCAAATCTCCAATCAGTTTTTAGCAATGACTAAACGTAGGACCAGCCACCATAATAATAATAATAATAATAATAATGACAATTTTATTTATTTTATTTTATTTCCAACAACTTTTCTGGGGGGAACCCTGGTCTTTTCCAGCATGTTTTCAGCAGCAGGTATAATGTGTAGGGCTGGGGCGCTTTGTCGATGTAATCAACCTCACTGATTATGAAAATACATCGATTTGCATATTGTGCATCGACATGTCATTATGAATGCTGTGCCTGGTCACATCACCCTGAGAGCAAGCTGCAGAGAGCCAGACTCGCCGTGGTCATCTGAAGTGTGGGAGGATTTTAGACACAGATGCGACAGTTTGGTTCTCTTTAGCTCAACAAACATGGACATAACGAACCACAGCTGGACAGCTGCTCCGCACGAGTGCTGGACGTGAAGCACCGAGTGAAGTTTCTTCATCACCCCTGTGTTAAAAGTGATGTCTGCACCGCTGCTGTTA
Source organism: Lutjanus campechanus (assembly GCA_027495735.1). Taxonomy (NCBI): domain Eukaryota; kingdom Metazoa; phylum Chordata; class Actinopteri; order Lutjaniformes; family Lutjanidae; genus Lutjanus; species Lutjanus campechanus. The sequence continues at coordinate 8,464 of JAJHUR010097201.1, forward strand.
ACTTTACACCATGCGACGTTTTCTACTTTTTGCTCACTTTATCAGCCAGTCAGAAATGGCTAAAACTACCAGTATTTTTCTGATCAGGCATCTGGCATAGAGTCTGTTAAATAGGGTGGAAATTAGACTAACTTTAAAATATGCCGCTATTATCATTATTCTAATGTGCTTTATGTGTCTATTTTTCAGGATCATGATTGAATAAAATACTGAAATATTAATGAGACAAGTTTTTGATTTGTATTGTAGGTAAATTAACTGTCATATAATTGAATAATAAAATAAATAGATAGATTAATCGTTTAAAAAATAATCATTAGGTGCAGGCCTAATAATGTGTTTATTAGAAAAAGTTCCTTTTTCCTTCACACTGACTTTAATCCTGGCAATGATGTAAAGTTGTAAGAACACACAGTACAGACCGGTCCCAGTGCCCACACTGACGCCCGTCTGACACTGAAAGCACCTACAGTGAGCACCTGAGCATCAGAACTGGACCATGGAGTGATGGAAGAAAGTGGCCTGGTCCTGACAAAGTGTTGACTTGGCCACCAAATTCCCCAGATGTCAATCTGATCGAGCATCTGAGGGATGTGCTGCATAAACCAGTCCGATCCATGGAGGCCCCACCTCACAGCTTACAGGACTTAAAGGATCTGCTGCTAAAGTCTTGGTGCCAGATTCCACAGGACACATTCAGAGGTCTTGTGGAGTCCATGTCTCAGTGGGTCAGAGCTGCTCTGGCAGCATGAGGGGAACCTTCACAGTATTAATATATTAGGCGGGTAGTTCTGATGTTGTGGCTGAACAGTGTAGATTGTAGATTGTTTAGATTCTGTACTTTTCGTTGCTGATTGAAGCTGTTATAGTCATTACAAAATCCAATCCAATCTTCATACTTCAAAAGAGAGCCTTAAGAATTGTGAACAAAACTTCTTACAGAGAACCAACAAACTCGTTATTTATTAAACTAAAGGCTCTGAAACATGAAGATTGGTTCAACTATAAAACAGCTCAAATTATCTACAGAGCAAAAAACAAAAAAACAAAAACAGTGATTACCTGAAAGTATCCAAAAGTTTTTCAAAAGAGAGAAAGTCAATATGCTTTGAGAGGTGTTTTTATGTTCAGAAAAGCATTGGTGAGGACCAACGCCAAACGACATCGTGTGTTCGTTAAAGTTGTGTTTCCCAAACTTTTTCTGTCTGAGGAGCCACTTTTTAAAAAATGACAAACAAATTGCAACAAATTCAGCCCTGAAATAAATCTAGGGAAGAGTTCATTTGTGCATAAATAAACATTCCTGACCATTTTCACTACCATTTCTACAGCACCATGTATTATCTTGACACATTTTATTGAACTCATACGCATTTTAAATACTTCATGAATGAGAAATACATTTATTTAGACTAAGTTAACAGGCCGTCTTAGTATTTTTAATTTTTATTTCCCTTCATCAGGAAAAAAAAAATAATGGAACATTTAAGCCTGCTTCATAAATGAGACAAAATAAATACATTTTAGCAGAATTAACAATTCTCTATTTTTTTTTCTTCTCAACAATAAAACAATATACACATTTTAGATATTAAAATTACTGAATTTCTTCTATAGTCTTTTATTTATTTGGTGACCCAAATAAAATCCTCTGTGACCCACCTGTGGGTCCTGACCTGGTGTTTGGGGATGACTGAGTGAAAGGAGTGAGTTTATGGAACAGTTGTACTGAGGAACTGAAAACATGCAGAACATTAAACAGATTAAACATAATGTATTAATCAAATATGAAAATGGATGATCAGATTATAACACTGACATAGACGGACAGGGTGCAGGAGCTTAAAGTGTGTAAGTTGTCTTTTGTAAGTTGTATTTTTTAAGTTGTCTTGTCTTTGTTCTTATTTTGCCTTGTTTGCCTGTTTTGGTTTGTTTTGTTGTTGACTGCTAAATATGATGTGCTGTTAAAAGTGTAGGTGTTAGAAGCTGTAGCTTCAGCCTACACCTTTTTCAGACTGCAGAAGTGTCTAAGTTATGTTAAATTACTTTATTGGTATGTTTTGCACTGCACTATTTAAGTATCTATTTTCTCTAAGAGACTATGAATTTATTTACACAAACATGTAAATTAATACATGATGTTCTTATTTCCATTTGCAGACCAAAATAAATTCTAAACTTCTATATTCAAAACTTCTTAAATCAACTCATCAGCATGACAGATGAACTCAATACAGTACCCCTGCATACATGGCACAACCCATGACATCACTGCTGATGTCAGCGAGAACATAAAAGCAGGAAGTGTTTGGTCGCCACCCCTTTTAAACTCCTGAGAGAGCATGGTGAGTAAGTTAGAACTAAGAAAGCCTATATAGAACTCGAGAAAACTAAAGATTAAAGCAGCTGCCCAGAGTTTGAATTTAACCAGGAAATGCTGATGATGCCGATGTTCTAAAATGCTAAACGCTTGCAAACCTGGGAGAGTACGTTTTTTGAGATTAAGATGGTTTGCAGCTGTTTGAGGTACAAAAACGTGCACGTGGGACAAATGATGGGCTCTCGCTCGTGTTGCCACAATACACAAAGAAGAAACACCTTTCTGCATTTATTTATTTATAGCTTATTTGATAGGGACAGAGACGGTATACGTAGAGAAAAATTGAAAACAGCTATCTAAAGTATCATAGTGTTTGTAGCGAAGGCTAATTTGCACCTCCTGTGTCTGGAAGGGCTTTTATGAAAAGAAGAGTTTGGGATAGGAAGGTTAAAAAAAAAAAAAATCTGAATACAGCAAAATATCATAAAACAGAAAGTAAAAACTGAGTACAGCTGAGGACAGCAAATAAATAAATTGCCTTATGTGGCTTCAGCCTCGAAATAAACTACCTGCCTCCTGGACCCCTGCCAGCTAAACTTTTTAAGGATGTATTTGATGTATTTTGAATGTTTTTAACACAACCTGACTAGCTTTTAGGCTGATATTAATGTGTGATTACTGTCAGTTCTTCCCTGCTTTTTGCAGCTGTTAGTTATGTGTCAGCATTTAACATTATCATTTATAATTAGCACTTTCAGGGCCCCACAAATCCCACACACACCGATGCAAACAAACCATGCTCTTCTCCATGAGTTGAAGTCAGGGAAAAAATGATGAAAAGAAAATGAGATTTTCAGATACAAAGAGGCAAAGTGTAAACATGAGTGTTCATGCATTTTCTTTGAAGCTCTGCGCTTATAGAAAAGTGTAAGAAAAATGTATTTTGCGCCCGAGTCTCCTGTGCTGCATTATTCATTCACGCCAAAATGTTGGTGTTCTGATTCTGATGCTTCATCAGGTATTATGAAAGAGGTTGTGTAGGCACCTGAACTCAGCTGCACACAACACTCCTGAAATTGTCGAGAGGATTTCACTCTGTGTGAGTGTGGTGAAAGTTTTTTTTTTTGTTATTTCATCCATGTGAGCCTGCACTACCTCATGTCCATATGTGGACTCTGTGTGTAATCAAGCACTGTTTGGTTGAAAGGGTTCATGAATAGAAAGCAGCTGGCTCACATGTCCACTAAACCCATTTAACGTAGTGCCAGACGCCTGAAAGAAATTTCTTCGTCACCCACTGTAATTTCAAATACCTGCAGCTAATAAAGTGAGACAAACCCGGATTAAAAAGAATAACAAAGGTCTTTAATACTCAAATAGGTGCCTGTGCCCTGAAAACATGCCCGCTGTCTGCGGTCTGCATTGTGACACGCCCCCTTTTTCTCCATGTAAGGAGTTGTTGTAATGTCACTTTCAGACAGAATCAGGTGCTGCTGCGGTGTGTGGGGGTGTTTACTTGTGTTAAGATCACAAACGGCCCAAGATAAGAAATTTACTGCACAAATGTCATACGAATTGAGGGTGAAAGTGATGACACTCCAGCAAGGACTTTAACACATTAATGCTGTTATCACCATGCAGCTCAACTTCATTGTTATGGTCAAACCTTAGAAGCCTAGCGCCGACTCTACTCAGCTGCGCTCTTGCGGCGCATGTCTATGACATCACCAAAAGTTACCCATCCTTGTAAAGCCCCAGATGACCATAACAATGAAGTGATTCAGTTTAAAGGTGTGTTTGTGAATGAGGCCCCTTGACTGCATGTCGTTATCAGACATCCTTTGATTATTCTAATAGTCCTTCTCAGGTGATGTGTTATGGTTTGGACATTTTGGGTAGTCACTTCCTGTTTTATTTTGTAGTCCTGGTTTTCCCTTGTGTGTCTTTGTCATCTTTACTTCCTGTCTTTGTCTGTTTTCCCGCTCTTTGTTGATCATTGATTTTCTTCACCTGTTGTTGTTCACCCACCTGTGTCTGATTACTTTCCTGTCTATTTAGTCCCTGTGTCTCTTTGTCTTTGTGTCAGTTCGTGTGTTGATTTTTGGTGTTTAGTTCTTGTGTCTTCCTGGTGTTGCTCCCAGTGGTTTTTGGATTGACCCTTTTTGGGTTTCTTGGTTTTTGCTTGTTTTAGTTTTTGACTTTGGATCCCTTCTTTGTTCAAGTAAGCCTGTGTTTTGTTACCCTTTTGTTTTAGCATTAATTCACCTTTTGAACGTTGCCTCCGGTGCTCCTGTCTGCATTTTTGGGTCCACCACCATTTGTGTTTCTAGTGACTTTTCACCATACGTAACATGATGGACATAAAACAGTTTCTTATAATCAAAAACATGCCAAAACGGTGAGTAAACTTGACTTTATGGCGTACTGACGTGTCAGCTGATTCAAACTCTAAACCACTGGCTAAGAGCATTTTAATTTGCAACCACTCTGCTCTCTCTGTGCAGAAATATCTAGCCACACCAGTGTGTTGTTCATCTGTCGGTCAGTCCACTACTTTGATCCAGACTATTGGAGCGATTGCCACTGACGCTGGTATTCATTCATTCATGGTGCTCTGGGGTCAAATCCTGATGATTTGTGGTGATCTCCTGCCCCTACATTTACTGCCACCAGCAGGTCCAAGTTTTCAGTCATCCAATAAAATATCTCAGCGTTTACCAGATGGGTTGGTCCTAGATTTTGTACATACAGTGTGTCCTAATGACTTTGGTGATCCTGTCATATGTCTTCTAGCTCAAACATGTGGTTGGTATTTGTAGTTTTGAGTTAAATGTCTTGACATTCATGTTAAGCACAGGATGAATTATGTTAACTTTAGTGATCCTCTTCTAGTGCCAGTTCAAAAATTTTGGTTTGTCCAGTACTTTCTTTTATGGCCAAATACTTGCAAAATGAATTGTGTTAACAGTTAACTATTAAGGATGATAAAACCGTGAATTATACCTGGTTATCAGTTTATGGCTAAGGCAAATACCTGCAAAACTAATGACATTCTGAACAGTCTCAGCTGTGCTGTGTTTAATGCCTAGTAGCAAATGTTTTGTGCTAACACACAAAATGATTAACAACGTTCCACCTGTTAAAGATCAGCAGTTTAGCCCTGCCATTGTGAGCATGTTTGCAAGCTGATGTTGTATTTAGCTTAAAGAAACGTGCCAGAGTACAGCCTCAAAGAGTCTCTCACTGTCTTGTTAGGTACGTTTTTTTTTTAGTTTTTATTCCAACTACTAGTGGTAGCACCAGCTACTGCCCTTGCTACTTTTACTACAAATTTACCTAGCTAGCGCTAGTGCTGTCAACTTATGCTGCTGGCTAGCAGCAATATTTTGCTTTTATGATAAGAGCCCCTTATCAAAGGCTTTTCTCCCCTGGCCCCTGTAGTGCTATTTAGTCTGCCTTCTCTCCAATATGATGGGACTAAATGGCTCTCGGCTTGCGGTGCTCAAAGTGCTAAAAAAACAGAAAAAAAAAAAAAAATCAGTTTCTGTTTCCCAAAATCATGACCTGGTTACTGAAGATAATCCACAGAGCTTGTTGTGAGCGGTTTCATGTGGGAATTATTTTCTTCTAAAGTATAAAGAAAGCGGTTACAGTAGATTCTACTGCAGAAAGAAAGTAAGAAACTGCTCACAACAAGGTCTCAAGGTTATATTGAGTAAACGAGCCATGATTTCTGGAAAGCACTGCTGGTTTTGATTTTTTCAAATGTATGTTTTTTTTTTGGGTGCTTTGAGCCCCACAAGCTGAGTGCCATTTAGTCCCATTATACTGGAGAGAAGGCAGACATCTCTACAGCTGAGATCTCTAAAACTCTGCAACTCGCACCAAAACAATCTAGATGAATAAACAGCACTACAGGCCAGGGAGAAAATATGTATTTTTGATTTTGCAAACCGTCCCTCTGATAATATGTACTGTATATACCACATTTAATGAAACTACAGAGCCAGGCTTTAAAAAAAAACATCTTTCAAGGATCCAGTCCAGAGAAATCGTCTTTTTTCATTTCAGGAACAGATGGCTGAAATGATCAATCCAGTGGTTGCTATCATATTAGCCTTAAAAATTACACCACTTCTACCTCATCCCACATATCATAAAATAATCTCCCCCACATCTACTGTCTAAGAGCCTTCATTGGCGTTTTAACTCCACGTTTTACGCTTCACGTTTTTCTTATTTAAGCTAACTTAAAATTAATGTAGCAGGCCGCTTTAATTACAAGAAACTGTGTGTAAGAATATATTGTCTGAGGAGATGAATGCCTTTATGATATTCCTGTGAATATAGCGTGATCATGTAAAAGCCAAAAGCCATGTAAAGAGAGAGAGGATTGCTACAGCTGTGACTTACAATATACAGTATGCATATAGTGGGAATATATGGTACAGTAAATCCATGTTGGAATTCTTATCCTGTGGTGTGTAGCAGTTGTAGAGAGGATTTCTTTTAGTTAGTACCAAGGCAGCATCTGTATTTATCTGTGATCCATGCAAAGCCTGTGAGAATCTCCAGCTCAGTGTGCCTTACGGGTAAGACAAATCAAAAACATCTACCTCTTGAAAAAAAAAAAAAGAAGCTTTTTCAGAGTGTATCAGAAGACGGGGAGTGGTTGAGCACACAAAACACGATCCTATATTTTCCCCCTAACCCCAAACTGCCCTTTATTTTTTATTTCTGTGTCTGTTTTTTTTGTTTTAACTGAGAGCATTCACCTCAATATGCTTCTTTTTTGATTTTTTTTTTTTCCTCCAGCCTTCAGCTCGGCCATCCATTCTCTGGACGGGGCGACGCAGCGGAGCGACTTTGTCTCCATCCTCCGGGAGTTTGGGAACCACTACGTGCAGGAGGCGGTGTACGGCTTCCAGGAGTCCTGCACCATCTGGTACCCCAACAAGCAGGTCCAGAGACAGCTGTGGCTGGAGTACCAGGACATCAGTAAAGGTAGGACGCGCGCCCGCACGTAGCGAGCGCCTCGCTTATGAATTATAAATGAAAACTGAACACAACGAGCAGCGATTACTGGCCCGAGCTTCAAAGGTAGAGTTGAACACGTGTGTGTGACTGTGTGGGATGTCTGAGGAACACGGTTATTTATACATTCATTGATTGAACAGATTCTTAATCTGTCACCCCCACAGAATACACACACACACAGGCTCGTGATGCTGAATGAGTGTGTGTGCCGGGGTGGACCGGATTATAATGTAACAAATTTAGAAATTGGCAGGACTGTTGATCATCTGATCATACTTCAGCTGCAGAGTAAACGCTTGCCAGGAGAAAAGCTTAAACCTCACATGGGACCTCTTTTAACAAAGCTCCTCTC
>JAJHUR010097202.1:4069-28656 GCA_027495735.1 Lutjanus campechanus
AAAAAAAGTTAGAAAAAGTAAAACTTTCTCAAATGACCTCTAAGTTCAGAGGTGTATTTCAAAATAAAAGCATTTTGTGTAGCAGTCACACCAATGACTTGATTTAACATATTTAATGTTAATGTTAAAGAGTGACCGAGATTTAATTCATGTACAAAATATTTTAAATTGAAAAATATATGGCTTCACTTCCATGTATAATCAAAGTGACAAGATAAATCCTTGAACTTGGCATTTTAAAGACATTGCTAAAATTAAATATTGAACATTAGATGAATAAACTTTATTGCATAAAATCATTGTCATTGCAAGGACAGTTTTTATGTAATGAACATATTTAATTAATGTGATTATTAGTTCGGCATTTGGAAATTTGCAAACCATACACACATTCTTGTGTACCGCATAGCTTTTTGCTACTGACTGGTTATGACATGAGTTAGTCCATATGCAAAATGGTTCTCAACACATATCCTCCCGTAGCGCTAGTTCGCAAAAGTACCAGCGAGTTTGTTGTAGTTTAGACTCGTCCTGGACAATTCTGATTGGTTTATGAGATATAAAAAACCTTGAACATTCCTGGCTGAAGTGTCCTGGTGTGAACATAATGGGGAGACACAGTGGCTCTGGCTATAATAAATCCTTTAAAAACCAGCCCATTATGTAATTATCCTTTTTCTGTCATGCTACTCACCATTCTACAATGTATCACCTTAGTGGATTATTACACCAATTTATGTCATAGCTCACTCAGAATTTCACTGCAAACTACTGCGAACATCACAACCTCTCACTGAGTGAAGTGTATATTTTGATCCCTGGGGCCAAACATGTAAGTCTGAGTGCATATGCATTATTGCAAGAAAAACCAAAACAAAACAAAAAAACACTTTGTCTTGTGCACTAGTTGTACAGTGTAAAGCTGAATTGTGTTCAAAACCCTGTTTTAACTTGGTGGAAATGCTTCTGTGCTGGAAAATCAAAATGTTCAAACTTATTACCATTTTATTTGACAATACAGCGACGTTGCACATTTTCTGATAACACCGGATGCACTATCCTGGTCGCTAAAACTATTTTAGGTTTTACAATCACACTGCTGTTTTACAGTTTCTGGATGCTCCTTGTGTGTCTGACTCAAGGAGTCCTTTTATTAGGAGGTCACTTCACAGTGTCACTTCCTGTCTCAACCAGACATGATATTCATTTAAACAGAGACAATGTTGCGTTGAACACCCTGTTGTGTACGCGAGCATGCTGCACTTCAACGCCTTTTTTAAAATGCAGGTATTTACATTCACCTCCCTGCTTATTGGGTAACACTGTGGCAAACAAGAGAAAATGTATCTCAAAGCTCATTGTGCACCGTTTTGGGGAAACGTGCCTTTCAAGCCAGAAACTGCAGCAAAACGCTCCATCCCGTTTTCAGACTGACTCTGCCCCATGATCTTTCCCCAAACCTACCCAAGTAGTTTTCTTGGATAAACTGACCCAACTTTTTGTGCCTAACAGTAGATTTTGTTCCTAAATCAACTCAAATATTTTTTCCTACACGTACCCAAGTATTTTTCTTGCCTAAAGCTGACAAACTGCGGCTGAAAATGAAAACAAGTCAACTATGTCTTTAAAAAACGAGTTAACAGTGACATTTAGCATAACATGGGAAACAAAGCCCAGTATCATGGGTGTGTTTGATTCATCCATCCACTCCTCTTTGCTAAACGTCTCCCAGCTGCAAATCTACACTCATGCTCACAGCCAGTCAGAGCGCTGTAGTTGTAGCCAATCACAGCACAATGGGACAGGAATATGTGGAACAGTCATGGGGAAAAAATAATGCAAGCAGGAGGCCATATAATAACAGAAATCCAAATGGTAAGGCCAGACAAAAGCAATACAGAGCTAAAAACATTACCAGGTCATTACCTGTGTGTTCGCCGTGTACCAATGAAAAGAGATGCTGTGACGTTGGATGATGTGGACGAGTGGAAAAATATAAATAGACCCAGTGAGCACCAGCCCTCACTCACCACTCACTTCATTGTTGATTTCTAGTTGAAAACCAGCTGAGATTTGGTCTGAATGTCTAATACCTCTTTTCACCCTGTTTTCAACCAGCTACAATGCGGTTACAACATTGAGTTACAAAACACAGATTTGTTTAATAATACTTCTCATTTGTTCAGTTGTTATTTTGGAAAAGAGATGATATTATGGGAGAAGTTCTTAATGTAAAATAAAGAAATAGCTCTTCTTCTGTAGTCTAATGTGCATGAGCAAGTACTGAGACTGTTTCAAAGGTACAGTATATGCACTGGGATGTAGTATAAAGATTGACAACAACACCTGTACATTGTAGATCATTTTTGTAAATCCCAGTGAAATATGGTCTAAATGTGAATGTCAATGTTTTTTGAAATAGTCGATGAAAAAACTTTCACTTTCAAACCAGTTCTGAACACCATTTCACCACTAACCATATTGGTCTTTTTGACCGAAAAATGCTCATGGGGAAGAATAACATTTGACCTAAAATTGAACCTTGTAGTACACAACACGTAATAAGAGTTGTAGGTGACCATCTAGATGGTTGCTGGGATGAAATAAGATAAAATGAGATAAGACGGAACTTTATTAGTCCAACAAGAGGGGAATCTTCATTGTTACAGCAGCTAAGTGGATAGATGTAGGAAAGAATCATTAGAAATATGAAAATAAAATATAATGAACAATTTAAACAAGAGTAAATATAAAAATAGGAACAATATAAGTGGGGGAAATACAAAGAATAGGGACATAAACAGACTCAGCAGCTGAATTTACACCATTGCACAGAGGGAGTATTGATATTTCACATAGAATGATGATGATAATACACCTGATTATTGCACCTGAGTGAAATATTGATATTGCACACTGACTGATAATATGCCTTACTGAAGTACTGAATATTGCACATTGAGAAAATGTAGCAATGTATTAAAATGCAGAAAATAAAGCAGACATTATAACCAAAAGTAAAGACTTTTACAGATGGGTGCATCTGCTTGGGAAAAAAAAAAATCAACTAGCCTAATCTTTGAAGATAATTTATAATGTGGGAACAACCAACAATGAATACACAGTGCGTCGGGAGCAGAACATGCAGATATGTTATTTTCATGCACGACTTGGCGCCTTCCGGCTTGTGATTGTGGTTGCTAATAGATTCTCCAGAGAGCTCCTGTAAACATCAAATAAAGTTTGTGACTTGACTCTTCCTGAAGAAACATCTCAGTCACAATATGTCTTACTGTTCTGCGTGACAAACAAGCCAATCAGCATGTGAAAAAATCCCTTTAACAGACCTGAGATATGTAAGTAACTGCTGTCTGATGTTCTCAAGAATAATGATGCACCTGGGCTTGAACATGGTTGACTGAACATGACTCACCAGGCAATTACCTCATTTTGTATTAATAGAATAGAAAGCCTTATGATATTTTAAATGGGATCAAATCAAGCCTGATTAAATAACAGGACTAAAAAAAAAACAAATCACAGGATTGAATGTGTACTCAGGGACTTCCAGGAATTTTGTTTTTACAAGGCAGATGGGAAAAGTAAACAGCTGAGGATTCTTTGCAGTAGCAAAACAAAATGTTCTCTTCTCATTGTTACATAAGTAATTAAATGCTTGATATGTGTGTTATGAAAATCTAGACAATCAAAATGCCATGCATACATTTTGTTTTCAGGATTCAAACATACTGTAAAGTAGACATGGAGTATTAATTTTTCACCCTTTTCTTGTGGTGTGGTGGAATTAATAATTCTACAAATAACATAGAACAGTTTGCTTGATTGCAACTTTATCACAGACCACATTAAAGTTATTTCCTGATTGAAAAGCACATTTACTAGATTAAAGTGTTTCAAATTAAGAGACTGTTATTAAAAGCTAAAGGGGCTGCCATCACAGTGACCACTGCTCAGATTGTAAAGTGCAGGTTTCCACAGCTCTTCTGAGCTTGTCATTTTATTGCATATTGTTCAGGACCAGATGTTTCAAATACAATTTTGATCCCAACCTGTGTCAGACCGTGTGATACCAGTTTGGTGCATGATTGTGTGATGAATGCAGGGTGAATTGTGTGCTACAAAGTAAAAAGAGAAACACCAAATTTGAGATACTTTTGTCACTCCCACAAACTTCTTTTTATTTTGCCTCCATCCATAAACTGCAGGGTTTATGAATTGTTGTGCTGGCCGGTGAATTGTTTCCAATTTCCTGTTTTCTGTATTCTGATTGGTTGATTTAAAGAAAGATGTGGGTCACTGCAGTAGTCATACTGTGAGAATGTAGTTTTACATATCTGAAACCATCAGAATATTGCAGCAGACTTTGGATGCCAAAGCTCAGAATAAAAACAAAATAATTATCTGCACCATGGGCTGCTGCTGACCCATAAGTGGAATTTCTCATTATTTTGCAACACTAACTCATTATTTTGAGAAAGTTTCTCATTACAATAACTTACTTCTTCCTCTTCCCCTTTTTTTTACCATCATATTGGCAGATATGGGCTTTCAAAGAGGAGATATGCATACAATACAGATTCCTCTCTGTTTCTCACTGTTAACAGAGAGTCCAGTCTGCGATGTAGTTCATACACTTCACTGATACACCACAGAATTGTGATCAAAGTTTTTATATCACATTAACCCTGTCTTTGGCTTATTGTGACCTTGCTCTCTGGCTCTGCTGCAAGTCACACTTTTGGAAAAAAAAAATCAATTAATAAATTTGTAATACTTCCTGTATCCACAATTAGGTTGTTTTGGTGCCCCCTCCAGCACTTGGTGCCCTACACACAGCACCTGATACATGAGCACAGAGAGACGGTGCTCACTCACACACAGCTTTCTTTCTTTTTTCTCAGTTCTTTAATTCTGCATCTGGTACAAATGGTTTTCCTCTTTCTTGCAGATTATTGTTGCGCAACACCAGCAAAACATTTATGGATGTGTTTTTGGCTCCTGATAATTGCATAATCTCCAAATCGGCCATCAGTGGATGTGTCTTTTTTTTTTTTTGGGTCTCAGACAGCCCCAAAATCAGTCAGTGTAAATGTGCCTTGAGTTAGAAATAAAAGTCTGCCACATGGATAGATGTGACAGGAATGTATAAACTGTTCAACTGCTTGAATTCATCTCAGCCTCAGTACATGCAGTGTCCCATTGAAATGGAGAGAAAGACTCTCTCTTTGGCACTTACATCCACTTAAGTTTAAATTTACAGTGTGTCGGTTTTCTATAAAGCAGACTTTGGTGACGTAGGGATAGTTCACAGGTTAAATAACAGAGGGAAAATTCCTTTATACATCTGCACACTATACAGCTAGCCTAACACACACTTCAGACAACTCTTCCTCACTAGTGACATAACACAGCACTGAAATCTTCAAAAAGGTCCTTCACAAGATTTCTCTGCACAAATGGTAATGAAAATGTAATTTTGTTATCAGACCAGAAAACAAGCAGTTCTTCTCAAGTGTCATTCAAATATCAGGGAATTAATCAATGACTTGATTTCATTTGCAGTGCTCATCAGTCATTGAGTCATGTTTTAACACACATCAACCTTGGTGAAATCAATTGAAGAATGTCTAACACAATTTAGGCATGATGACTCATGAGTGAAAAGTGGCTAATCCTTATTTTTGTTTGCTGGAAGCCGAATGGTGCACTACTCTAATTCTATTTTCACGATGACTGACTCATTTCTGCATGTGTCTTGCACTCTGCTTTTTATCTGTTTTTCTTGCCTATTATACAGAGGATTACTTTCTGTCTTGATTACCTGATTTCAGCTTTAGAGCCCAGCCCATTGCATTGTCATTATCTTCTCATTTGTTGACATCCAATGAGCAGTGTGTCATACTGTGTGAGTCAGCTTTAGAGGTTAGTTCCTGGGACAGTGAACATGTCACTGTCAGCACATGGTGTGGTTTCAAAATAGATGAAAAACATGTGTAACGGCAATGATGGGCCTGTTTTTAAATTTTGAAGAAAAGGAATTCCTTTGCACAAACTTGTCCCAAAGCATTGGGTTATTTGATAAAACCCTCACAGTTGTGGACATCCATAAGCAGTTAGTTATCTGATGTGTGTGATTTGTAAAAATTGAGCCGAAAATCTCTGACTATGTGTAAATATTTGATCACACTAATAAGCAGTGATGGAAGAAGTACTGAAACTCGGTACTCAAGTTCATGTACTATTATGTTATAGAAATATTACAGTAACCGTACAAGTAAAACTACTGGTGTTAAAAATACTTAAACTAACAGAGTAAAAACTACTGAGGTTCTTTTATTTTCTGCTTTTCTTTGTAATTTATGGCAGTAAATTGTGATAAGCATTTTCACAATTTTTTAACTAATTGATTAATCGGGAAAATAATCATTAGTTGCAGACCAAAGAAAATGCATATTATGTAATGTAATGCATGCAAGTGAAATTGCAAACATGAAAAAAATACTACCTATGCAAATAAGATGTAACAAGCTGTACCTTATAGCAATTTAGACAAAAACTAGAAATAATGTTATTTACTAGACAATATTAGGATCTTTATAAACTTTATTAGAGGGTAATTAGGGACACATTACAACAGAAGTGTGCTGTAAATGAAATTTTATTATTTCCCACCGTTAGACCCTTTGTGTCTCTGTTTTCAATTTTGTGTTTTTGCTGCTGGCTGTCTTGGCCCGGTCTCCCTTGATTGAGATTCTTAGTCTCAGTGGGACTCACCTGATTCAATACAGGTTAAATAATAAAATAAATTAAATTGTTATACTTTATTAAAGATTATTTAGGGACACAATACAACTGAACTGTCCTATAAACTAAAATGAAATCATGTATCTGCCACTTCCACATGTAAAAACAATATGTGAACCAGATCCACCAAGTTAATGCTAAAAATATAGAGGTAGAGATATATGTTGTCTTTGGCTGACTGCACAGACTTGTAATACTATATGCAGATAATGTGATTTGATCAGAGAGTGGGCATCTGACTAAAAGAAGCAGATGTGTACTTTCACTTTAGTGTGCAGTACAGTTCTGTTGTAATGTGTCCATAATTACCCTCTTCGCCTCTGTGAGCTCCTCTGACAGCTGACTTTGGGACATTGAGGGAGCTCTAAAACATCAGCTTCCTGAAATAAATAATTATAGTAGAAGCATGTCACTGTTGTTTGTTTATTTGCTTGTTACGTTCTTGTTTCTTAATGTTTGTCTAATGAACACTATGCTGTTTGGGCTGTTCTGTGTGTCACTACAGGAGCTGCACTGTCCATGGTCCTGAAATGGAGCAGTGGTGATCAATAGCCAGATACGCAGAACATGCCACTTAGTCTGCTTTATTTTTGTGGTAGTAAATAGTGTTTGGCCTTAATTCCATTTTCAGACAATTGTAGCACTCCACAGACGGAAGAGATTCAACAGTGAAGCGAAGGGACAGACAATCAACCAGAGAGAAACAGACAGAGAGAGCTACAACCCACTAAACAGCTGTTTCTCCGTGTAAAACAAACATCTCAGTGAGGCAATTTTGATTCAAGAAGTCTTCACATTAACTTACATTCACAAAGCTCAGAAGATGGTGTTTACACCTGATACCTGGCTCTGTAGAAGCCTCAAGAGTTTGCTTAACAATGTGTTATGCAGGCTGTGAGGATATTCTTTTTGCTCTGATCATTAAATGTATTTGTTTATTTTCAAACAGCCTTATGTTGTCTTTATTTAGTCTCTATCAAACATTAATGACAGTATACATGTAGTAGTAACAGTCGTAATAGTAGAATATTTTTCAGTAACCCACCCGTGTAATTCAAACCCTGGTGTAACGTAAAATAAGGTGGAACCAGATTTAACTAGTGAAAAAATGTACCTTAAGTGAATGAAAAAGTTAAAAAGCATGTAAAGCATTTATGCAAGTAAAAATTTTCCAAAATAGACATACCGATTACAATTTGGACTAAAATATTTGACAGTATAATCCAACCTATTGGCCTTTATGGCAGTGAAGTTTAGGGTCCACTCAGTCATCAGGACTATGCCAGGAGGGACAAACATCCCACTGAGGCCCCTGCATGCAGAATCCTGTAGGTCCATATATCCAAAGAAAAACACCAACCAATGCATGCAGGGCAGAAATCGGCCATTGCCCATGGATTATTAAAAAAAGAAGAACACTGAAATTTTGGTTACATTTTAACTTGAGCCCCCAAGACATGCTCAGATTTCAGGCACTACAAACCCAAGAGCTGAACCCCCAGAAGAACCCCCTCTGTTAGCTGGTCCTGAGACTTAAAGTAAGTAAAGTAAACAAAATTATTAAATTAACAAAAGATGTCTACCTGGAACATTGGACAAATTAAACCAAAACTCAAAACAAACAGAACTGCTATCTGGCCGTAAACCATTAATATAAATTTGCACAGTCTGTCCACAGAGAGAGGACGAGAGGACAAGAAGTCCTGGCTACCAGCAGAGGAAAGAGTCTGTGGTCACTGCATGACAGGTGAGGTAGAGGCAGAGATGCACTTCCTCTTAAAATGTGACAAATGCAATGAAATCAGAGCAGAATAATATAAGAAATGTAATTTATTAATTCTTAATTTCAGAGGAGTGTCAAGCTAAAGGTTCTATTAGGAGAGGGACATGCAGCACATTTGGCTGCACACTATGTGACTATATGTTACAAAATGAGGGACAACATGAACAATAACATCACTGAATGTGACAAATATATCTTGATCTGTGTAATAGACATAGAAAACGTACACACACATGTCACAATGTACTATTATGCCAATAGTTAGTAATAGGAATTATTGAAAATAATTGTAAACTGAGCATACAAATGTCATCCACTGCCTGCAAAAACTGGTCAGATGAGTATTTTTGGATTGAACAACGTTAAAGGTTAGTTTTTAGTCAAACTCTGATGCTGAATCATCAGCTTTTAGTTATTAATTAAAAGTGCTGATTGTTTTTCTATTTTTCATCCTTTTTAGGTTCGTAAATACTGTGTTGCCTTCTATGTAGCTCTTTGTTTAAATACAGTGTTGAGTTTGAAACTTATACATGTTTTGTTACAAAAACATGAAAACATGTTTCAAGAGACTGGCTTCTTCATCATGTCGCCTGTTTAGTAGCCCATCTACAGTCTGAAAGAATCATTCACACTGTAGCGAGTGTTAAAAACTACTAGTGTGACTCAGTCGTTAAAATCCCTGCTCCAGCCAGCAGGGGCACTGTTGAGTATGGACTTAAACACTCACAAACTTTCAGGTCCCCTCTTAGCAGGTTTTAGACATGACTTTAGCATGATTTAAATTATGACCAACAGGGGACCTACATATTCTCTTGGTCACCAAGTCCCCTGTTGGTGAATGTGTCAAGATGCAGAAGTCCCCCGATAGATAGGTATGCAAGTTCACACACAAACACACTCTGATTTATTGTTTTAAATCTATTCTTGTGCTTTTTTTAATATTGAGCTTTTTGTTTTTTATGATTTGTGTTTTTCCCTTCTTTAATATCATTATTGAATTGAATTAATATATACTACTCTTTTTTTATTGTCATCAACACCTCGGCAATATTGTTTACAAAACATTCATGCTAATGCAGCATATTGAATTGAAAAAAATAGAATTGTGATCAACAGCTGACTGGAAGGTGTGAGTGAGTTCATTAACCTGCTCCTTGGATATTTTTTGGTACTTCAGTCCTCTTCAGAATCCTCTTCATCGTCTTTTTAGCTCCTGCTGAATAATTGCTGACAAACAGCTAATGATCATTCTCCAATTTGTGAAAGCAGGCCTATGATCTTCTTTCTTGAGCAAATACTTTTAAAGTAATAATACTGACTAAAAGAACAGCTGATCAGTATATTTTAAGTGTGTGTCACATGCTCACAGCTCTATAGGGAGCAGCAGATTCTTGCAAAACTGTCATTAATAATGAGTAAGAATATGAAATTTATCTCCAAAGGAAAAAGGTCTCTCCACTTGCGCCCTTCGCAGGTCGGTCAGAGAGCTGGATTAGATACAGGACATCACCCCTGGAGCTTGTAGGCAGTCAGTGCTTTGCTTAAGGGTACACAGTGCAGATGTTTGTGTCCTCTGCTTCAGGCGCAGTGTCATGAAACACAAGGCCACCATGTTCCTCCCAAAATAGAAACTGTGGAGAGCAAACTGATGGCAAAAACTGGTCTTTGAAATTGATACTGTGACAGCCTCGGGGGTGGTTGATTCTCTGGTACTAGTCAATACAGTGGTGTTTTGACATTATTTCTTTCTTAAATCAGACAGATATTGATTGAATTTGCAATACGTCACATTATCTTTAATTGTGTCTTTGTTACAGGAGACAGACTGCCAGTCACTGTTACCAAATCATTCAAGAGCAAGAAAATTACATCAAGAAATGACTCGTGTTTCTGAGTTAGTGGTGCTGTTCGTGCTGCTGCCTGTGATATTGTTTTAGTGTTGTTATCCTCCTGTTTGTGGAAACGTGTATCTTTTCTTCAGGCACATTCCTTTCATCCTCATGTGGCATCATTAGCTCAATGGATGTCCCCTGTGTAATGCAGAGGGAGGAAGACTGAGTTCAAGTAAGAAAGAGAGAGACCTTGTTGTCACTGTCCCATAGCTGCAAATGGGAGAAAGACTTCAGATTTGTGGACTGCACTGTGCAGCCTTTATTGAAGTGGTTATTTATGCAGTGTTGAATTACAAAATGGCCACGACACCACAGCTCTCCCTTGTTTTTCTTTAGCTAAGCAGTTTGCACAGTCGATAAGTTTTATTGAAAAAAGATTTTTTATGGAATTTAGACCTTTGTGATGTAAATACAGATGACCCAGACTGATGATTGTACTGTTTCATACCTTGGAAGTAGAGCTGGGCGGTATGGCCTAACATTTATGTCACAGTTTAATTTGGAACAGATGGTAATAGTAGAAAAGAGAGGCCACAATTATAACATTTTTCACTTTTCACTCTGAGATTTTTTTCACCTACATATTTAATATTGAGGCAAAAACCTACATGTGTCTGCGATCATGAACCATGTACATTTTTTAATAGCGATAGGGAGTATTAAAGCAAAAGTGGATGCTTTCTGATGTTACAATTGAAGGGCATGTGAATCAGTATTAAACAAATGGGTGTCAAGGCAAATGTTTCAGTAAATCAAATGTTTTCACATGGATTTCATACCAAAGATGTGATCAGATAATGTATATTTTTAAAAAAAAAAGATACTATTGTACCAGTTGGTGCATGTACTTAATTGATTCCTAACTGGGAAATTGTTACAAAACTGCAAGGCAAGTTTATTTATAAAGCATTGTTCAGACACGAGGCAATTGAAAGTCTTTCCAGGAGCATAGAAATACATTAGAATAAAACAAAACATAAAAATTGCATTTAAGAGACCATAAAAAGCAGCAGCAAGTTATCAGGTATAGCATGCAGACACGCATACTCTATAAATAGCAAAGATAAATATCTATACAATATCTGAAGAAAATAGAGAATATAGAGATCTCCACAAGATACAAGCACAACTTTTTATCTGAAAAATACACCTGGATCTTAATGTTTGCTCAATTTGTGCTAAACAGGGTTTCTGGGTGCCACTGCCTGCAGAGTGGATGAATCCTGTTGATGTTTCTCACAGATGTTTAGAACTACATTAACCACATGCTGATGTGATGATGTCATGATGACATGTACAAAGGAACATGCAACATACAGAATACATAACACTGCCCCCACCCTAGAAAAGTACAAAAGTAAATGAGACAAATTAATAAACATAAAAATAAAACAAAATCAATCAAATGCAACAAACTCCAACACTGCAAGCTCACACAACTTACCTCAATATAGTGACAACAACTTCAACATGTATAGCTCACACAGCAAAACAAAGGAAAGAGGAAAAACAAAGAACAACCCAGCAACAAAATACAAAAAAACAGAAGATTAGGTTCAGGAGAGACTGTCCTGATTCCACAAGATCTTATATTCACATGTACACTTGGTGTTCTTGTGTAATTCATGAAATAATCTCCTTCTCTACATATCTGGATACCAGATCCTACAAAACTGGCCAGATGAACCTCGCAGTGTGTGCTCAATTTTTTCTAACATCATAAAATATAAAATGTTCCTTATCCTCTGCGTATGAGACATGCGCATGAGAATTGCTAGTATATTCACTTTTATTAAAATTTCAATATTAATGCTTCTGAAGGGGTAAAACACGGCCTAGCAACTGCATGGCAGCTATCACTGTACCCTTAACTGCATTACTAGGGGATATTTCACATAGCACATTTAATCTGCCAAACGAAAATATAAACCTTTTCTCAAGTAAGTATTGCCTCCAATTTTAACCACCGTCGTCCAAAGTATAAGAAGCTAAACTCGACACACATCATTTGCTGTCCTGGTTTAACTTTTTGGTGGTCTTGCTGTGCAGAAATGTTCATGCAGCTTCAGCCAAAATAGATACCAGAATTGTGCCACCTGATTTGCATAAACACAGCCCTAGCTGTGCCACTCTTCCCACCTCGTGCAAGTAGGGCTGTTCGGAGCATTGCAATTACGGAGAGCGGAAAAGGTACGTGGTGCCAACAAAACTGGCAATCCAGTTTTCCAGCAAAAGAATCATGTTAATTTAATTCCATGTAACAGCCAAGTCTGAGGGCCCAGATTTGGACTTTCCCCTGAGCACTCGAAGGTGAAATGGCTAAAAGACAAAAATCATGATAATGATGGTAATCTTAGATCAGGACCAAACAACAAATCAAATGGCTGTTTTTAGTCGGCACAATCTCCTCCCAGTATTGTTGGCAGAGGTAAATGTTATGATGTGCTGGCATAATGTTGAAACAATTTTATTTAAATAAGCAATAGTCTCTTTTTTACCAGTGATTTCACAGATATATAAGATGATGTTTATTCCTCTATGGTACGGTTTTGCCTCTTGGTAACGTTTAACCATTTTTGGCCCTTTACATGCACATGATACATCCTCAGTTATGGTGTGATGCTTTAAAAAAAGAGACAGGACCCCGCGGAAACTAACAGCAGTGTTTTAATTTGTCACATGACTCTCTGGAGGTAATGTTGGATCCCTTTTTTTGCAGCCTTCCTCACATGGTTCAGCTCCATCATCTCTCAACACAAAAATGGTCTGAAAATGTAATTTTCTCTAATTTTACAATCTGGGGGGGAAAAGGATTCACATTAATAGATGAGTAAAGTTTAATTGTTAATTGTGTAATGTACATTATTTGATAAACGAGTAATGGAAATCTGTTAAAAAAGTAAATGTTACCTTGAAGAAACACTGTACCATTTTTTTGGTATCGTGTATTTAGGTTTATATACTGTTCAAACCGTATAAGATAGGGTGTAAATGCACTGAAAACTATTTTATTTTATTTTTAGCTCATAAGCAGTGAGCTAAACTGGCAGCAACACAACAAATGGTGGCAACAGTGTGTGTCTGAAAAGAGACACACCAGGAAACTAAAAATAAGCATGTAAATGTAACACAACAGAATAATTCAAATTATTGTTGAATAAAATGTTATTCATATTGCTTTGAGGGAAAGTTTTCCCTCATTTCAGTTTCTTCAAATTGTATTTACATTACAAATGTGTCTTTACCAACTGGTATCATAATGAGTAACAAAGCGTGGGATTCAATTTTATTTACATTTTCTACCCAATCAAGTCTTTCATAATGACTAATGTCAGAGACTCTAATTTCCAAGCTGGCCTCAGATCAGCAGTGGTAACAGGCATCCAGGGATTCTTCACAGTGCAGCTCTCTCTTTTTCATTCCAGCATTTGATATCTTCTCCAACCCTCAAGAGCCTTTGTACCTCCCCAGTATTCTGATTTTCTGTTAATTAGCCTTGATCAATTTCTCCTCTGATGCTCTTGGTGCATGTTAGTCTATGCAAACTGCTGGTATCTTATTTTTACACCATTTTTCTACACCCCTATACTCTGATATAGCCCTTTTATGTGGTCCCTTTGGATCACTGCACATGACTTTATTTCTTTGTAAATGCTGAATGATTGGTGTGATCAAGGCTAGCATGTTTTTTTATTATTCTGAAGATGTTTTACATAAGCTGCATCGAGGTCTGTTAGAAGATTATGTCAAACTTTATCTACCTTGAGTAAATATCACAAATTACAGTAATAACTTGCTTTAGAAATGGTGAGTGCCACCAATTGGATGCATTCTTTCTTCGTGATGACAGTCGCATCTAAGCTCATTTCCCCCCTGTTACTAAGGATCTTATTTATCAAGTGTAACCTTTTCATTTTATTTCTGGGTCTTTCTGCATCTACAGGCATTTTTAAATACCTATGTGTGAACACCAACCTGCCAATGGGATAGAGACGGGGTTTTTTTTCATGGTTTTCATCATTTGTTCTTGTACAAAATGTCTGTCAAAGTCAAATTAAACAGAAGAATGGACCCAAATGCAGAACTGAGACAAGTTCAAAAGATGAAAAATTTATTGAAACTCAAAAAACAAGTCCAAAATGCATGAAAAACAAAAACAGTCAAAAAACAGAGGGAAAAGTCCAGAAAATGTTACCCAAAAGCACAGAGGGGGGAAAAAACAGGAGAGAAGGAACCACTAGAAAAGACAAGGAGACTTGACAAACAAGGATGAACTGAGGAGAGAACAGACACAACACTAAACACATGTGGGGAGGGGGAGGATAACAAAACTCAGGTGAGGACAATTACGGGTGAAAATAATGAGTGATCAAAAAAAGGAGGAGAAAAGAACAAAGGTAGGAAGTCAAAACAACAGAAACAAGAGTGAACTCTGCTTCTTCCTTAAGGAAGAACTACAAAATAAAACAGGAAGTGGCCAACAAAAATCCCAAACCATGACAATGTCTTTACAGCAATGTAAACTGCAGTAAGTGGGTTGTGGGTCATGAACAAAAGTGGTGTTAAATGTTATTAAATCACATTATTTTGTCTTTTTTATGTCAATATGTTTTATAACAGTATGTATATATTTAATAAGAATCTTATGATAAATTTTAACATAAATCCAATATTTCACTGCTGGGACTTAAAAATGATGAAACACTCTTCTATAAAAATCTCCTTTTGTAACTGGATGGATAATGTGGTGCACATAACAGAGCAATGATAATATAACAATGACTTTATTTATATAGCACATTGGTGGTGATTGGAGGTGATGTTACGCCGTCTGTTGAAACCAGTAAGAAGCCTAGCTGCTAGACAAGTGACGCTGGATAACCTGACAGCATGGAAGCACATAAATAGAAAATAAAACTGGACCTAAAATTGAACCTTGCGGTACACCGCAGGCAATCTGAGTTTTAGAAGATGTGTAATTTACCCATGGTGACTGCAAAGGTTCTTTCTAAGAAGTGCCCTTGATGCCAGCCCAGGCAACAGTGTCAAAGGCTGCACTTTGCACTGCAAGAATTAAAATTGCGTTCTCTTCCCTGTTGGTTGCTATAAAAAGGTCACTGGTTACCTTGAGGAGGCTAGTTTCTGTGCCATGTTAAGCTCTAAAACCTGACTGAAATTTCTCAAAAATGACACATTAGACCTAAACGTTGGGTGGAAATGCAATTACGGCAGCAGGTGGTTAGTGTTGTGACATTTTTTCATGTAGTCTCACTTTTACAACTTGCATCTAGAGTTGCCTTTTCACTGTAGGGCAGGATGTTAGCAGGAATTTCAGACAATTATCATCTCTTATTCACACGGAAATGAAAGTCGTTACGTAGGCACCTCTGGAGGCAAGACAATATACTGCAAATGAGCCACTTCGAAGGTGTGGGAGAGATATTTCTATATTTATACTCTCTTCAACTTGTGTGAGTGTGTCAGCAGGTAACGTGTATGATCTCTATGTTTATTGAGACTACGCTTAACTTCAAATTTAATTTTCTGATCAGCTTTTTCCCTGTAGATGACTCATTAGCAAACTGACCTCCGCTTCAGTAGAAAACTGCAATATATGTACTGTTATTATCATAAAATGACCACGATATGCCATCATGGGCTAAGGAAACATGATAAGTTGAAATACTCGCCTCTCTGACAACAACACTACAGCCGCAGCCTGCTGTAGCCTAGCACGCATGTGCAAGTACCTAAACATATTGGTTACAGCTTTACATTCACCAATAAGTATTATAAAAAGCGACAAAGGCACTTACTTGAAAAGGAAGGTGTGGTGGTTGAGGGGATTAAACACAGGACATTCTACCCATTAATTGGGCTTTGAGACCTCGGTGTCGCAATTTTTTTTTTTTTTTCTGGCTTTCAACTTTCCTAATTAAGCTACAAAGCGATGCTACAGGGGAGGGATACTCATCTTCCTCTGCCCAGGGGCCACTTTTGCAAAATGACAGGAGGCCCAGTGCCAGTTAATGAACTATAATGTTATTTATCAGATAAAATGAATAAACGTTAAATGGTCCATAACTCATCGTTCTTTGAAATTCTTCTGTTTTCAAATCAACTGATTTATTAATTTATTAACTTGCAGCAAAGATTGACAGACAAATCATATTTTACTGCATTTAATAGCTGCAGCTGCATTTCAGTTGTAAATGCTTCGGTAACATTTGAGAGAGTTTATACAACATTTAACAGCTTCCATCATGCAATCACTGAAATGTTGTATTGTTTCATAAACATAATCATAAACATAAACATGAACATAAACATAAACTGCTCCTATCAGGGACAGAATGGAGCGCAATTTGAGCTCTGTTTGTATGAAATACACGTTTATGAGATCAGAATTATCCACGTTTCTGCTTTTGTTCCTCTTCAGCTAATAGTTGTCTTCCCCTGCATAGCTCACTGTCTCTGTCTAGACAGACAATATCTGTCTATTTGTATTGTCAATTAGAAAATGGTCGGAGGGCAGTAGGAGTTTATTTGAAGTCAGCCACTACATGCCTGTGAACATGCAACACAGGACTGCTCAGTTTCAACATAAGTTACAAGATGATTTTAATAGTTGTTTATGATCTACTCACCATCACTTATAGAATGGAGGCAGTCACTCTTTGATGTTGATTATCCGAACATGACATTTTTGTGTCTGAAAGTTTTTCTTGCAGGGCTTCTCTTTGTACATTTCATGGTTGAGATGCCAGTAATAATTACTGTAAGCAAATCAGCAATACCGAATGTTAAGCAGAATTGCACTGAATGAATAAAGAAGCTATGTGATTAAAGGGGTGTTTAATTTTCATCGTTGAATCCAAAGCCAACACTGGTATTGGACCACACCTCAGTGCTTGTTATGTAAATGGACCACATTTATTACAGCTAATTTGGTAATAATTAGCTGCCACTGTAGTGTAATTGTGTTTTGATAAGCGAATTCTCTGCAGATTTGAATGTGTGATATCCTTGGATGTGCTTTGTTTGCTTTGTTTGTCATGTTGCCCTGAGCTCTGCCAGCTTTGTGGCCTTTGTGTCGACCAAAATAAATGCCAGACAAAGATAAGACAAAACAGGTTGGTGGGTGTGTCCTTTCAGGTTCCTTGCTAGGCAACAGTGGGAAAAAATGCTCCAGCACTGAAACAGCAAACAAAAATCTAAGGGACAGAGCAGCAAAAATGACTGTTTGTTATAATGTGTCAGTTTCTCCCTGTGCATTTGTGTTTTTTTTATAAAACACTAGTCAGTGGCAACCAATAAAGAAAACCACAATGCTATAGTTCTAATTGTACAATATAACAATTTGTATTCATTGAGATATTTCGTTAAAAAATACATCTGAAATTAATATAGTGTCTATTTGTTCCCAGATGAGAACAGTCACACACTTGTTTAGATTTAGGCAAGAGAACTTCTTGTTTAGTTGTAGGCAACAAAACTTTTTGTCTGGGTTAAGGGAAAAAAAATAATTGTCCCGGTTTGGGCAACAAAAGTATTTGGTTAGATTTAGGAAACAAAACAATCATTTAGGTTTAGGAAATAAAACTATTTGCTTAGGAAACAAAACTACTTGTTTAGGTAAACATCGTTTGTGAAAAGACACCCCAGATGCAAATAGCACTGCGTGCTACAGACACACATGTGTTTATCTCCACCACGCCAGGCTATATGCACCCCGGGTTAGTGTTAGGGGTTAGAATAGAATTATTTGCTATTGACACCTGTGTGCTAATAGCATCTGCTTTAAATTAATGCAGTCTTCTTTTTACTGTACCATTCAATATATGCAAAAAAAATCATTGGGAAATAGTAGTGGCAAACGAAGTAGCAAGTGGTATGATTCCTGACAACAGCAATGGTGCACGTGTTCAGTTCCCACAGTAAAGTCTGACTCAACAACCTTCAAAGGGATCATGCTTACAATTTGGAAAGTGGCACAGCCCGAGAGAAATAAGCAGGGCTGAAGCAGGTTTTTATTTTCCTAAGAAGAGAATCAACATCAGAAGTACAGTAGTGCTTTTATTCTTCTTTATTTTATGAAAAAGAAGTATAATCACATAACCCCCTGGAAAGAGGACAAACCAAATGCAACAAGTTAAACTGATTGTTGTGCACAATAAAAAGAATTAAACCAACTTTTGTGTCACAGTTATTTCACAAAGCGGTAACACTACTTGCATTCTTTTCAGTGATTCTGTCACGTTTACCTGATCAGACAGTGTCATCCCTCACCCTCCCCAAACTATTACAGCTGTGTAAGAAAACATGTCTGCTAACCTCCAGGAACTCACTAAGTGGAATTTGCACTGCAGGGATGTATTCCCAGCAATTTCATGTAGTGGACTGTGTCAAGGGACCCGGCAAAGCTTTTTACACACAAAGTGTCCTGCTCTGAAGGGAGCGGGAAAAAAAACTCAGAAACAAGGAGCCACTTAGGGTGAACTCCTCTCATTCACCAGAAAGGGAACGAAGGTCATGCAAGACAAAAGCGATACAGATTAAATGGAACAAAAATGCATGTCAGTATAAGAAGAAAGTTCACAGAAATAGTCATACTGCTTGAGGGTGCTTGCTCTTACAGATGTTCTTTGCACTTTGCACAGATATAGACAAAAGAAGCATTTTTGTAATTTAGTACCATGTGAGCCAGGTGATTAATGTAAATGCAAACTGTGACTATGAAATTATGCTAATAATTGGCTGGAGGGAATCAATAAGGCCAATTTAACCGGTGTGTTACAGTGCAGACACTGTATGCATGAAAAGAAAATATAGCACTGCTCTATCTTTTTAAACATGCCCCGTGTTAAAGGAATTGTTCACCATTAGATAAGTTTATTCTCTTTCTTGCTGAGAGTAAGATAAAAAAAAAAATATTGATACCACTCTCATATCTGTCCATTTAATATTAAAGCCTCTGGAAATGTGGTTTTAAAAAGTAAAAATACATATATGATTTTAAAGTTTAATTTCTCATCAAGCATCTACAAAAGATCTGAGCATCCGATCATGTTTTATATTGTTGCGTGTGGACCGCTGAAGCCGGGAGCAGCTGCTAAATGTATTTTAGCCACCTAAAAAAAGGAAAATCTGTATCGGTTTATGTGTATGTGTTTAAGTGACAGTCTTTTCTGATGGAGAACTGAAGCCGCCATCCCTGCTCTCTTCAAAGCTACCAGACTCTTGGACTAAAACAGTAATTTTAGCTCATAGAACACAGGAGGTCCTGGTCTGCTGCTGCCTTGATGGGTTAGTTTGTGTTACTGTGTGATTTCGGTGTAAAACAATAATTTGGTTGTGAACTAATGTTACTTGCCGCGGATCGAAGCAGTGAAGCAGATCGAATTCTCTGCCCATGAATGAATTCCCGCAGCACCGGAAGGCAGCAGGTATGTTTATAAATCTGCAACCTCCACCAGAATGTGTGTTTATCTTCATTAAATCACCTGAATACAACACCAGGCTGCAACAGTATAACCACACAGACCTCTACTCACATCAGACTAGTCAGTTAAGTCACTATTCTGCTGTTTTACAAAAGAGATGTCCAGTTAGGGCTCATCTCTTTTCCAACTTTCTTTTTGTCCTTGCAGCACATCGCAATTCAAACGCTGTTGTGTAACATTTAATTACTAAACTATGTGACCATGTTCGAGGTGCACATGGAGACGGTCTGTCAGACCTACCACTTTGCACTTGGCATTTATTATTCAAATTTCAACCAATGGTGCAAAATATTAAACTGAAAGCGTGATGTATGCTTTTGCACTCTGAACCGGAGCTGTGTCAGACAAACACACAAAACTTATGGATCCGTTTATGACAATTACTCATAATAAAGTTTGAGAGCCATGCAAATTATAGGAATTTCCTGGGAGGGCCAACAACAACACAGGTTTTGGCAGGTATGTAACAGCTGCTGCCTCCAGCTTCTGAATGGATAGATATGAGCATCGTACCAGAAAATATAATAAATTTCTTTTCTGCGTTAGTGTTATGAGACAAAGACAATTTTAGAGAGAAAAACAATTACATCAAACAAGGCGACTCTCTCATCAAACAAGGCGACTCTCTTGCATTTTATCTTCCACAGTCAGGAACAAACAAATCATTTGGTCTGAACCAGAGCATGCAATTAGACCAATCAGTATAATTTTGAAAATGTCAAAGCACAGTGATGAGGATTGTTCCCCTCAATTACAATAAAATTACATCATCATGTTGTTCACTTTATGCGTCCATGTCCACCTGTTCATCTCTATGTATCCCCCCCCACACACACACACCTTCTACACTGTGGGAACAACAAGCCAGAGATGACCAAACTGACCAGTCAGTCAACGGTGCAAAAGTGATATTGTCTTTCCATTCCCCTCTCGCGTATTTCATTTGTTCGTTCTTCAATCACTTTCACCCCACAGACGGCCAAGGAGCCAAAGAATATTAAAGCCTTGTGAAAGATCCGCTAGTATCTCATCTGCCCTTGTTTTCCTTTCTTCCTTTATTGACACAACATACAAAAATGGCCTTTCTCCGCCAGAACTCCAGACACCCCCTCCCCTTTTCTATTTCTCCCACTTGCTTTCACTGAGGCCTAATTACATGGTGGACAGAGTAATCGATACAGCAGAGAGTGAAAGTCCCCAACAGGCAGCTTGAGGACCCTCTTAACTCTCTTCAGTCGACCCTTCTCATACTTAAACTTGCACAGTAGTGAGTCATCTTGACTTTTTGCAGACATTAGACCCAGGCTTGCCTATTCCCACAGCGCAAACAGAGGAAGTGCATTACACTTTACCCCAGGGCAGAGCAAATACACATCTCTCAGAAAAGGCAGGGAAAAGCTGTGCAGCCTCCATGTTTTCGCTATATGCAAATGGTTTATGATGGACTGCATTTATTTTTGATGTTGTGCGTATTTATACACCGTGTTGTTTTGTTGGCCATGTTATCATTGAAATGCTGTAGCACATGTCAGCAGACAACAGCACTGCTGACAACCCTGACAAGCTTGAAAGACTGTTGCAACGCTATCGGGTTAGCTGCAGTTCACCGAGCACACATGTACAGATCTCACCGACAGGTTCTTCACTTTTTATGTATTTTCTTGCTGTAACATGCTGTAGTATCAAAATAATGAAATAATCAAAGGTAATGATGCAGTCGGGTTGTAAGAAAGGCCGCAGTCACAAATCATGCTTTTTTTTTTTTTACTATGCTTTTGTTTGTTCTGTATCTTCTGAACAGCTTTTAACTTTTACTGCCTACGTTTTAGCGCATCTGTACTTTAGTTTTAATGCATGTGAGGGGAATTATTGATGGGTTTTTTTGTTTGTTTGTTTTTTTGTTTTTTTGTTTGTTTTTTGCATCATTGCGTGCTGCTTCCCAGCATCAAGACTGATTTCAGTTTAAAGGTCTGGGACAATAGCGCATAGAAAAGACGATTCCTTGGTGTTATTGATCAGTGCATACCTTGCATGACAGACGTAACAAGATGAAAACATTGTAAAAGATGCACCAAGAGGAAAACAACGTAAAAGACATAACTGGACAAGAACAACATAAGAGACATAACAAAAGGAAATCGACATTAAAAAAAGACAAAATAGGCAGAAAAGTTGTAATTGGATGGAAATGGTATAAACGATATAAGATGATGAAAATGGTGTAAAATACATAAGATGACAAAAAGAAAAGCAAACAAAAAAGGCACGAAACACTTAACAAGGGGAAAACAACATAAAAACAAAGACATAACTAGATGAAAACAATGTAACGATGTAACAAAATGAAAATGATGTAAAAGACGTAAAAATATGAAATATGACATAAAGATGAAAATGATGTGAAATACGTCACAAGATGAAAATAAGGTAACTACATTTAACAAGATTAAATCATGTAAAAGATTTAACAAGGCAAAACAGACAAGAGGAGACTCGACTGCAGAGAAAAGGTGAGCTTCAGTTAGCTTTACACAGAAACAGCTGGTAGAAATGTCCTTCAGAGGGCGACTTTTACTTTGATACCTGGAGTACATTTCAGAGCCTGAACTTTTTCCACTTTTGTTTGAGTAAACTACTAATAGTCTTATCCTCTTATCCTATCAAAAGAATCTCAAAAAAGTACTTGTAGCCAGCACAGCATTAAATTAAATACTGTATGTATTATTGCATAAAAATATGTGATGCTGATATCAATGAGATGAACACACACACACACACACACACACACACACACACACATCATTTCAGTCCATCACACATAGGCAATTTGAAGCCTAACGATTGACCAACAATGAAAACTACTATATGGAGAGGGAATTACTGAACATAAACACACTGAATGGCTTAATCAGAACATAAATAGGACAAAAAATCCTGGTTTGATTTCATGCAAATGTTAAGCATTATAAGTTTAAAAGCAAATGAGAACATAGTGATAAAATTTACATTTGCCAGCAGCTCATAGGCACCATCAGATCATCAGTATTAGACCAGCATATGTGTCAGTGAGGGATAATTACTGCAGGTATAAAGGTTACTTGCTGAATAAATCAATCAATCATTTTATTCATCCTATTCTTTCTCTATACTCACAAATTAGGATTTTTAAAAAAAACATAAAACAAAGGATAGATATTACATTAAATCCACTTTTTTATAGGATGCTTTTTGCTTCCATTGACAGGTTGAAGCTTGCATGCCGCTCCGCAGCTCAATCTTGTTTTTACAAGGGCACTTCTAATTAACTCTGAATAACCTTTATTGTAAGACAGAATTTCAATAACCGTCATTTGAAACACGCACCTTTACAAACTGTGGAAGAGTAATTTGCTGAATTTGGGCAGCAGGGTTCTCAAGAAATAACAAGTCTATTGAAAATCGCTACAAAATATAAACTTTGTTTTACTATTGCAGAAAGACGTGTTGGTTGGCACAAGGTCACAACTGCTATTTCACTAATGTTTAATTTCAATAGTGTGTCAGTATTGAGCAACAAGAGGAATGCAGATGAATGAGGGGTTTTTTTTGTGGAGCTTAGCAACAGATGAGTTTTTTTCTAAATCAACTGTGAGCTGGTTATAATGCTTTACAATGCTTCACTGGGGCTTTAGGCCTATAGTGTGTAGTGTGTAACATCACATAGTTTGGTGGGTCAGTGAAACACTTAACAAGATACACACATGTTGAAGTACAGAGATTCATCGTAAGATTTTGTGTTGAATTTTTTTTTTAACATTATTTTGACTGAAAGACATCTCTATTCATTTGATTATTCATGGTTCATGTGTTGCCATAGCAACTTCAACAAGACAAGAAACAAGACAAAGAGTCGACAGCCTTGTTAGAGAGTCTACAGCGGGGACGCCCAACTTTCTTTGCCTCATTGATTAATCATTAATAATTTATAAGATACAAAACATTTTTTTCCCTCATCATCAGTTTTTTTCCACGTCTTTGGTCATTTTAAGTTAAAGTTTAACTTTCTCCGCCTAATAAAATGATGTCAAATGAGGTGCAATCATTGCTATGACTATTGATTAAATATCAGTGAATACATTTTGAATTGGTTTAATTCTTAACAGCGAGTAATGGATTAATGATTAATCATTAACATCCTTACTCCAAACTTGTGCTGCTGAGGCGTTTTATTTTGTTTTTCGTCCATATGTATCCATTTCATCCATAAATACTTACTTCCTACCTCTGATTATCAGAGAGATAATTGTTGAGAGACTTCAGTGTAGAGTTCAGACTTCGGTCTTGACGGTCCACCACTTAGATCTAAAGCAATGTTTCCCAAACTTATCACACTGTGTACCACCTCAGAAAAAGACTGTGCACTCCAAGTACAGTACCACCTTACTGTTGTGTTCCTGTTGGTGCTAGCAGCTGCTGTGGACACTTCATTGGTTCATTGGTGCTTCTTAAGAAGCCACTAGTATTGTCCACCTCATTTTTAACACAACTGCTTGAAATGTTCTCTGATCTGCACCTTTCATTGTAATAGTTCCTGGATGGAGCCAC